>JH792585.1:23682-36543 GCA_000291705.1 Sphaerulina populicola P02.02b | reverse complement strand
GGGGGGGGGGGGGGAGGACCCCTGTCAGCTGCCGGCCTGCCGCTGCTGCGACACCATGAATGCCCGCTTGCCTGCCTACCGGCTCGAAGTCCGCTTTCCCCGTCGCCGTCGCCGTCGCCGCCGCCGACGCCGCCGACGCCGCCGACTGAGGAGGAGGAGGAGGAGGATGATGATGATGATGATGATGATGATGGTTTCTTTTGTTGTTTGTGGTTGTTGTTGTTGTTGTGGGGTTATTGTTTGGCTGTTGTTGTTGTTGTTGTTGTTGTTGTTGTTTGGCTGTTATACCTCACCTTACATCACCTCACCTCACCTCACCTCACCTCACCTTGTACCTCACCGCACCGCACCGCACCGCACCGTACCTTTGCATCTGTATGCTAGCCATATGCTATCATGTCTGTTCCCTCCACGCCAGGGACGCCCCTCGTCATTATGAATCTATCACCACTACCACCACCATCACCACCACCACCCCCACCCCCACTACCACTACTACTACATGTAGAGACCACGATCCCTTGCAACCTGCGAATCCTATCGTCAAGGGTCTGCTGCTGGCTGCACTATGGTGGAGGGAGTTTATTGTATGTATTGTATGTATGTATGACATACCTTACTTGTCTTTCTTACAGCATTGTATATACTGTACTGTACATACTGTACATACATACATACATACACCCGAAGAGCAGCGCTTCTCGCGGCATGGGGGGAGCTTCCCGTTTGTTGGTGGTTGGTTGGTGGTTGGTAATAGTCACGAGACCTCCCTCCCTCCCTCCCTCCCTCCCTCCCTCCCTCCGGTCTCTTTTCTTTCCCTACCGCCGGCCGCCGCAGCGCTTTGGTTGGAATTGATTTGATTTTGATTCTTTTGATTCTTTCGCCTCTTCCCCGGCTCTTTTTTTTTTTGGAAATAAAAAGTCGGGACTTGTAATGATATATTCATACATACATACACTCCTCCTCCCCATCTGACATGATCGGTACGGTACGGTACGGGTACGGTACGGTACGGGTACGGTACGGTACGGGTACGGTACGGTACGATACGATACACCTTACCTTGGGATTACACAAGCTGGGCTTCATTTCATACAGCAAGCGCTACCTCCTAGGTACTGTACTGATGGAAGAATGCCGGTTTCGCATCTCTGAGAGATTGACCCGAGTGTAGTTGGAGGCCTTTCGAGCCGAGATGTGAACCGCTCGTGATCAAGACTGGTCGTAGTGGTGCTACTACTAATACTACGACGACGACGACGACGACGACGACGACGACGACGACGACATCGTCGTCGTCGTCAGCTTCGGCTTCGGCTTCGGCTCCAGCTCCAAACGAGGGCGAAGCGACTACATGTACCTACATGTACCTATCTCCTATCGCTGCAGCGTGATGATGATGATGATGATGATGATGACGATTGGGAGAGTCGCAGGCCGGTAGGTACACATGTACTAGCCAAGACTTACTACATGTAGGTACTCATTGGAGTGTGCTGGATTGATTCACTCTGCGTACAGTATATTGCGGGCGAGCTCACTCACGACCTAGGAGGTACTGCCGGTCGCGAAGACTACACCCGTGCGGACGATGCTACGAGCTATTGCGTTCAGAAATAGCGAGACGCGACGCGGGTGCCGTGATGAGTCGGTTCTGAAGACCAGACCACGATGCACGAAATGGGGTGTCGAGACGACAAAACAAAATAACAAGCCCAACTTTTTTTCTTTTGGTACCCCTCTCTGTGAGGGAGAGGGCAACGATGGGCAGTGGCAGGATCCGAACTCGCAGCCAATTCCTGTAGCGTCTGTTGACTTGTCTCATGGACGAATCTCCGCTCGGCCTTCCACCAACCCCTAGCTAAGAGCGAGCAATGGAGTCTGAGTCTCTTGACTCCACCCGGCTTCGTCTCGAAGAAGAAGAAGAAGAAGAACAACATCTCTCGCCCATCTCTTCCACCTCCACCCGGGCCTCACGCTTCATTCATCGTACACCCCGACGACGCCGAACGCGGGTTGGAGAATCCGACTCGGAGATTTTATCACAAGGAGTCTCCGATGCTAACTAAGTACATGTAACCAACAAGAGTCCGCAATATGGAATATGTCTGGTTGGCCAATTGCACCGGTTGTCCCGCTCTTACCTACTGCGCCTGTGGGAGATCATCATCATCATCATCATCCACATCCACATGGCAAAGATGAGGGGACAGTTCCCATCGGGCGGATGGGTATGGCGGAGTGGAGTGAAGAGAACACTTTGTTGGAATTCGGCTATCATTCTCTCGAGGACTATCTGAAGAATAATCGACTGAGGCCAAAGGTGTGGGAGGATGTGTTGGAATTTGGCTGGGAGTCGGGGAGATTAGTGCTAGGAGAAAAGTCTGGTCTGTAGTTGTACGTATACTTCAAATAGCAGAACCTGGACATGTTTTCATAAGAGGCAGTGACACGTATAAGAGGTAGGTACCGTTGTACTATTAATGAGGCTCACGAGATTATGGACGCTGGTCCCGGATAAAACAATTCGGATGGGACGCTCGAATAAGGGTCGGGAATGTGTCGTGATTGGCTTTCGTGTCAAAAAAGAAAGAAAAAGTAAAAATCTACTTGGGGTCGGCACTTCATCTGCGGCAAAACCAGGCATTGTCGACCATGCCACAAAGGTTGCTCAGATGATATGCCACTATGCACGCACGCGAAATAAAAAGCAGAACCAGTTTGGAAACGCCCAGAGCTGATCGTGCTGATCGCGATCAGTTCCGAATTTCGCCAAATGCCACAACGCCATGCTAAACTCGCCGCGAGCTCACTGTGCAAAAAAACTCCTGCTTCACTGATCCCCGTTCCATGAAAAAACGCCTTTTGTTCCCTATGTATTAGTGGTCGTTTGAGTTGCCGATAGTGGGTGCGCTCGTAACGGTAGACGGTAGCGTGTTATTGGTGCGATGACAATAATACCCATTCTCTCTGGCGTGGTCGATGATTGAGCGGCGGCTGTTCACGCTGCCGCTTGGGATGCTTGTTGGTTGGCCACGTTCGCCACCAGCGCACCGTTATCAAGCACTGTGTAGGTGCGTGTTGCCCGACGCCGAGCCATCAGCCGGTTGAGCTCAAAATGGTTGCCGCGCTCCGACTGCTCCTTGAGGTATTGTTCGAGATCTGGTGGCAGGTGGGTTTGTCCTTGCTCCCAGGCGGCAATGATTCGTTGGCTGTAGGTTCGTTCTCTGGCCCGTTGGCGACGGCGCTGCAAATCACCTACGTGCTGCTCGAGGGCTGTCTCTTCTGGAGGTGGTTCCTGCTCCGCGTCCGCCTCGACATCGGCAGACTCTTCCCGATCCGTCTCGGATTCCACATCATCCATGTCCTCGTCGTCTTCGTCAATGGTGGGCTGTCGATTTCGACTCGTCTCCGCGTCTTCCACGACAATGGAGATGTCGGTCTTCCTCGTGATGCTATTTCTTCTCGCGTCTTCGGCAGCTCTGATGTCTCTGCGGTCCACAAATGGACCAATCTCGTCTCCCGTAGTGTCTACCACCTTGACACCTTCATCCTTCTCGTAGCGCTCCCTCGCCCACTTGGTGCCTTCCCAGCAGCAGAAATCCTGAATCTCTCCGTAAGTCAGGCCGAGGTGGTCAAAGGCCTCGAACAAGCGCTTGTGATGTTTGAAGCGCCCCAAGCGCATGCGGTGAGGGCGATGGCAGTAGTTGAGTCCTGGATAGCGGGCTTCGGTCGAATTGAGGTCACCGTAGAAGGTGGCGACTTCAATGCGTACTTCGGGCACCAGATTCCTAGCCAGATGTGCCGAGAAGGAAGGCGGGTCGCTCGGGGTTGGTTGGGGAAACAGGTAGGAGTAGAGCAGGTGGGCGACCGGCGTTTGGCGCTTCATGGCGGTGCGAGAGACGGGGTGGTGGTGGTGGTGGTGGTGGTGACGGCAGTGACGGTGACTGACGGTGGTGTTGGTGATGGTGGTGGTGGTATGGCAGTGGCAGTGACCAAAGGAAGAGAGGCGGTAGGCTGGGTGGATGTGAGTGGTGGTGGTGGTGGTGGTGGTGGTGGTGGTGGTGGTGGTGAGGGCGGTGCAGCACGATAGGCTCTGGCAGTGTGATGACAGGGTGGAAATGGCCGTGCAGCCGTTGGCGTCTGGAGTGTGCGATTGCCTGCCCGCCTGCCGCACCACTGCTCGGGTGACACTGACACGCTCGGCTCAGTGGGGAAGGGGACGAGACGCAGAGGGCAAGCACGTCGGAGGTGGCAGGAAGGCGGGACCGAGGAGGGATGGAAGTGGGGGAGAGTGGCAAGTGCGAATGGAAGGGGAAAGGGAGAGGGAGAAGCAGTGGGAAAGGAGAGGGAAAGGAAAAGGGAGAGGGAGAGGGAGAGGGAGAGGGAGAGGGAGAGGGAGAGACAAGGGGAAATGCTGAGCGCGATGACACGGGGACAGACTGCTGTCAGATCCGATGCCAACAGCGTAGAACTCTGCGAGATCAGGGAGATTCAGGGAACAAGCAAGGACCGGAAGACAACAGGACAACAGGACGGCAGGACGACAAGACACAGGACACAGAACACGGCACACCACACAGGATTATCAGGAAACATTGCGGAAAGTGGTGCACGTGGTCGGCCGGAGGGCCGAGTAGGTGCTGGGTTTTCGTGGTGGAGGCACTGGTGGGTGCGGGTGGCAGACTGGCAGACTGGCAGACTGCAGTGTGGCAGTGGCAGGTGGCAATGGATGATGAGGGCAGGCTGGCAGCATTTGCAATCCAATCCCTTTGACTTCTATAGATCGAAACCTAGCCGTCGTGCCCCGTCTGCCCTGCAGCAACGGCCTTCTTGGAAGACACTGCTAGGACGTAGGAGGTATATACTGCAAAACAGCACCGTCAGCACCATCCCTACGTGCTACTCGTCCCAATGCCGGCTGTGGCTACCCGAGAGAGAGAGGCAGAGAGACGGGCACGCTCCTGTGAGCGTGTGACCTTAAACCCATTGCCCTTGGATAAAGCTTCCACGGCTTCTGCTTCTTGACACTGTTGACAGACTCACTTGATCAGACTTCATCTCTGGAATCGAGGGATCGAGTCAACCCGTTCGCAACCGATCCTCGTCCTCGTCAGCTCGTCGTCCCATCCGCCTTGGCCCCCCTCCCCCTCCCAAATCCCCCACCACTCTCACACGCTCGCTCGTTCACGCTACCTGTGTTCCCCGTCCCCTTAGGAGGTATTGTCCTCCGCCCAGAAGCCAAAACAAATCCGCCGTCCCGGTGAATCCGCCCGCCTGCCGTATTGCGCAACGAGGGTGCGAAGGCCAATACCTCCTATGTTGCACTTGGTTTGCACCCCGTCGAACCCTGCATGATTAGATCGAACCTAGTCCCGTCTGCGGCCCCCGGGTCTCTATGGCGGCATACCCAAAGGACGAAAGCACCAGAGAATACCAGGCGCGGCGGGCGAAGGTGTATGTATGCGCTGGCGGAGCCATCTGGACACTCTCGTCAGCTGCAAACGCAGGACTGCATAGGCGAAGTGCATACCACTATGGCTTCGCCTTTCTGCGTAACGCGCAGAACTACCTGTACCTTGTACCGCTGTATCTCAACTCCAGTCTTTGACGACTGAGGTGTCGGGTGGCCGGGTGCTCCAGCTGTAGAAGTGGAGATTTATCCATGAGTGGAGGTAGGTAGTCAGAAGTCGTGGCTCGCCCCACCCCCGACTTCTGCCGCATCACTCTACAGACGGGACTTCACCTCTGGATATCTTGCAAAATTTCATCTCGAGACCGCATACCGGCAGGACATGCCCGCGAGACGCGCATGACCTCCAGAATCGAATTGGGATCGCCCCATTGATAGGTCCACAACATCATCTGATTGCAAAAACCGGTGTCCCCGGTGTGGCTACTACTGGTCGAAAGCACCGGACTCCGCTGGCAAGATGCCCACACAGTGTGTCGGTAGCTTGGCTACGTCGGCGGATAATTACCTCTTCGCTCTCGCAAAGGGTGCTGGCAATCATCTCGCTACAATTGGGTCCGATGATGCGCTACGATATGTGGACGCTACTTCGCTCCAGGCCACGAAAACCCTCGCAAATGCTCATTCCGGCCTTTCTTGTCTTCAGGCTGGCTCTAACGTGAGCTTCGTGACGGGTGGCCGTGATGGTCTGGTCCGGTGTTGGGACGCCCGCGCACAAAGGGGCATTGAGATGGTCGATCCTAGGGCAAACGGAATTTCGTCGCTGGCATGCCGCGAACAGTACATTGCGGTCGGTACGGAGAGTCTGAAAGAAGGTCTCGGAGATGTCAGTGTGTTACTTTTTGATACACGAAATCCGAGACAACCTATACGGCAGTACAATGAGTCCCATACCGATACCGTGACGCAGCTGCAGTTCCATCCTGCGCAACCGCACGTGCTCTTGTCTGGTAGCACCGACGGGCTGGTCTCGATGCTTGACGTGAACCACGAGGATGAGGATGATGCGCTGCAACAGGTGCTTAATCCGAGATCTGCCGTCCACTGCGCCGGATTCTTGGCCCACGATCAAGCATATGTTGTCTCGACGGACGAGCAATACTCGATCTACACTCTCGCCAAGACCGCAGCAGAGGATGAGGAGTTGCCACCGCCTACTCAATTTGGGGATGTGCGCGACCAGCTCGACTGCATGTATGTGATTGACGTCCTCGTGCAGCCAGATGGGCCGCCTTTGATTGCCTATGGGCACAACGAGAAGCGCACGCTGGGAATCTCCTCACTCGGCACTCCTGGGGCGTGGGCTTTTGGCCAGAAGATTGATCTTCCTGGTGCTCATGGAGAGGAAGTCGTGCGAGATCTGTTGCTCATCGAGAAGCGAGCATTCAGTTGCGGAGAGGATGGGAGCGTCAAGGCGTGGGCACTGGGATGAGAATCATACATGCAGGTCATTCAGCACTTCTTTCGTGCTGCCTTGAGGAGCAGTAGCAGCAGCAGCAGCAGCAGCATTCCAGGGTGCAAGGTTACAATTTTTTTCCGTCCCAGTTATATGTCGTGGTGATCAGCTACACGTGTACGTGTCGCGCTTCTCCGGACTCCCAATCCCCCCTCCCTTTTTTTGTTCACCTACTACTGCCCTGAGCACGCTCGTGTCTTCTCCTACATTGTCACCTCGCACCCATGGCACGCTCACGACCGAAGCAATATCAAGATTTGCCTCGATCTTACTGGAGTTGGAATGATTGTGTGTACTATATGTAAGGTACATATGTACCTTACTCTCCATTGGGCAAAGAGGCGGCGGCTCACACGCTGACGTTTCGTGAGCTACATGTATGTCAAGGGGACCTGAGGGATCTGCTTGGAGGAGAGAGAGGGACGCGGGTGTATTCTATATTGCGAGAAGGACATTTTTTCAGATATAACGTTTCTGTGAAGCAGGGGCGAGGTGGTGATGATAGGTACCTATGTATTATATACATACTTGTACTTGTACCTCGATTCATGCCCTATGTACAGCAGTGAAGTTTGAGAACGTTGAATCGGGCAGGGATGTTTCCGCGATAGAGTTATGCAGCCGAAATTCGCAACTCTATATTTTATGCACACCACCAACCAAGACTTTTATGTAGGTATAGTCCAATCGGACCACCTCATCGGCAATTACCACCCTAGTACACACCCATGCATACAGTCTGTACACACTACACAGTAGAACCTCACCCTGCGAGTCGCCCCGTACGACGTCAACCAAGCTACCAACAAAACATCTTACAAATAACATGTACCAACAACCAAGTCGTGATTTCGTCCTGCTTTTCTCGCGAGTCCTGTCGTGTTTTTGTTCTGGAAGTTCCCTCTCCTCACATCCATCATCACCATGACCCAAATGAAGGAATCAGCAGACATCCGCGCCATTAAATCCTTGATTCAAGACTTCTTCGACGCTATCAACGCCGCAGATACCAAAGCTCTCGGTCACACCTTCCTCTCCAACGGAACTCTCGCGATTATCAGACAAGACCCGCCGAGGAACCCGACGAGTGGTGGCAGTGGCAGTGGCAGTGGTGAAGAACAGGAAAACCATTACCCACACTACGCTGCTGTACCGACCCCTACAGGCCCTCCTCCTACTGGTAGCGATGAAGATCGTAGTGCCACAACAACAGCATCAGAAGACCAAAAAATCTCCGTCGTGATGCGTAGCTCCATTGAAAAATTCATCAAACTCCTCGACGACGCCTCCAAGAAACGCCGAGAGGGCGGAGCGCCGGATCTGAAAATCGTCGAGACTCCGGATTTGAATGCGACGGATGTCAAGGTGGATGCGTTGTTTGGCATGGCGTGGAGTCCGTTCAAGGTGACGTTTGATGGGGTGTTGCATCATTATGGCACGATTGTGTATACGTTGTGCAAGAAGAAGGAGGGAGAGGAGGAGGAGGATGGATGGAAGATTGCGGGATTGACGCAGAATTATAGGAGGGCGGTGGGGTGGGAGAAGGAGAGTGAGTTTATGTGATTTGGTGATGATGGGGAGAGAATGTGTTGAGAGAGGAGATTGCCGTCGTGGAATTACAGGTCTCTTTGTCCTGTAAAAGGTATTTACCTATGTCTGTCTGTATGTGTCTCGCTCCCAGACAGTACAAAACATCCAATGTCTCAATTGTCGATGCAGCTATGAATACCAGGTAGACTACCTAACTTATTGGAACACATGGTCTCTGAGCATGATGGATAGGACACAAAATAGAGGACGTGAGGCGAAGAGGATACAGCATCGACAGAACATGAAGTGTCGAGAAACATGGTGGAAGTTTCCAGGTAGAGAGCGGTGACGGCATCATACTTGGATCATACATGTACCTCCTTCCTGTTGCATCCATCAACATTGACAACACCACCAACACCACCTACACACGACCGCACAACCCAACATCTGCCCTAAATAGGTCAAGACCGAGACTCACCTTCTCCCCATGTGAAGACGCATCCATCAACATGGTGTGGGATCAGTGCGTACCTTACTTACCTTACCTTACCATCATGCCCACACCACCCGCCATCGCTGACCATGCATTCCCTCATTTTCCCTCTTCAGAATCGAGCCAACGCCTCCTCACGTCACGTATCTGCTCTTGTCGACTTTTCTCATCAGCTATGTGCTCTTCACCAACTTCCTGAGAAATCGCCGTATGTGTGCCCAACGAGACAAAAAGACGACGAGGTCGAAATTTTGGATGCGGAACTGACCATGCACGCCATGATATCTATCTATCTATCTACCTTAGTGCATCTTTCCGAGCCTCCCATTGCGCTGATAGTGGGGATTCTACTTGGTCCTGCAGTGCTGCAATGGCTCACGCCGAATTTCTGCGACTCCGAGGGCTGCGGTAGTGAATTTGCAGGAGGATGGGGATGGGTGAGTTGGCAAACGAGATTGTGTCGTGATGACAAGAAAACAAAAGGTACCTTAGGTAGGTAACTTGAGACATGCTAATATGAGAGATATACACAGGGCGACGGAACAGTCCAAGAGATCACGAGAGTCATTGTAGGCATTCAAGTCTTCGCCGTTGGTGTGGAACTACCCAAATACTATGCAAGTCGCCACTGGAGATCCGTTGCCATGTTACTGGGACCTGTGATGGCTTTTGGATGGGGCATCTGCGCCATCTTCGCCAAATACATTTTTCAAATCGACTGGTCGACGGCTTTGGTCATCTCGGCATGTCTGACGCCCACGGATCCCGTCCTGGCAGCAAGTATCCTGTCCAACTCGCAGTTCTCGACACGCGTGCCAAAGAGACTAAAGGACATGCTGAGCGCCGAGTCGGGCTGCAATGATGGCGTCTCCTTTCCCTTTCTCTACATGGGATTGTTCTTCTTAACGAAGCACAGCAACGGCGATGCGGTCAAGGAATGGTTTCTCATCACCATTCTGTGGCAATGCACGTTCGGTATCTTCATCGGACTGGTTATTGGCGGGACTTTCAATTGGGTTCTACGCTTCAGCGATGCGAGAAACTACATTGACAAAGCCGGTTTCACCGTTTTCTATCTCCTCCTCGCCATCTTCTGCGTTGGCGTAGGATCGACGTTGGACTCAGACGACTTCCTCGTGGCATTCGGTGCGGGATACGGCTTTGCTAGAGACGGCTGGTTTGCAAAGAAGACCAAAGAAGCACATCTGCCCCATATCATCGACTTGCTTCTCAACTCGAGCATGTTTGTCTATGTTGGCACGATATTGCCCTTCCAATCCTACCACGATAAGATCTTGACACCATGGATCACCGTTCCGCGGTTACTCGGATTTTTGCTTCTCGTCTTGCTGTTCAGACGGATTCCAGTCGTGCTCGCCACCTATCGATTCATTCCCGACATCAGAACGATTCGAGAAGCACTCTTCTGTGGACACTTTGGGCCTATGGGACTCGGTGCTCTCTTCCTGGCCGTGGAGGGGCGAGCTGTGCTGGAAACGGGAACCAGCACGCCAGATAGTCACCCACCAGAGTACTCGCCTCCTCTGACCGATCGACAAAGGGCAATCGAGACCATCTGGCCGGTCGTCTCATTCATCGTTTTCGGAAGCACTCTCGTCCATGGACTCAGCGTTCTCGTATTGAGTGTCGCTTCGCATTTGAGAAAGTATAAAAAGGATCGTGCGGGAGTAGTAGCGGCTGAGACGGACCCTCTCACTGGTATGGTTCACGAGGAGGGCGATGGTGGCAGTGCTTCGGAGACTACCGACGACGAACACGGACAGGTTTAGCTTGGAGTGCTGCTGTCGTAGACTAGCTTTGTGCGGCCCTCCAGCGCCGATTGTAGGCTCTGCATCACCTGTGTGACGAGCTCGTGGGAGTAAAAGGCTACACCTAGCTCTTGACTTGTGTACCAGGATGCACGATCCATATTTCCACTGCCAAAGACGATGGCTTCCTCGTCCACCACGGTGAGTTTGAGATGAGACTGCACGGGCTCCGCATCGCCGCCGATCTCTGCCTTTGCCGCTGCTCCTGAACGTGGTTCATAATAAGACACGCGTAGCGAGCCCATTGTTCCCCCTCTCCCCGCTTCCAAATCCCCCATTCGCCGCTGCCGCTCCCGCTCCAGCATCGCCCTCTGATAACTCTTCACCAATCCCCTGACACACCACCCCGTCGTCCTCCCCGCCGTCACGAGTTGTTCCACCCTCATCAACCGCTCACTCGTCACAATCGTCACCTGCACGCCCCGCTCGACTGCTGCTCCCCAGAGTGCGTCGAGCACGGGTGTACAGGTGAGATTGGGCGTTTGGATGTAGATGCTTTTGTGGGCGGTGGTGAAGAGGTGGAGGAGTTCGAGGTTGAGAGCGGTTGGAGGGGGTGGAGAGGGGGTTTGCCAGGGGAAGAGGTGGAAGTGGGGGTTGCGGTGGTGTGGTGAGGGGAGGAATTTGTAGGGTATGTTCGGGATTGTTGTTGTTGTTGTTGTTGTGTTATTAGGGGGGTGGTGGTGGTGGTGGTGGAAATCTTCTTCTTCCTCTTCTTGGTCTTCTTGGTCTTGGTCTTCCTGGTCTTGGTCTGGTTCTTCTTCTTCTTCTTCTCCTCCTCCTCCCTCCCCCCTATCCCCCTCACTCCTCCAATTCTCCTCCCAAAACTCCACAAACTTCCTCACCACCCCTTGCCCCTCCAACCTCACCCCCCCTTCAAACCATTCTTCCCACGAAACATTACAACTCGGCAACCACACCTCTTTGCGATCAATCATCACAAATTTCGGATGCCATACACTAAACGGTAAGAAGAAAATACTCTTGATTTCTAAATCTAGACCTTGCCACAAATCTTTTTCTTCTTTTTCTTCTTCTAATGACGACGACGACGACGACGACGACGACGAAGAAGATGACGAAAATAAACTTTTCATCTTCCCTATCACTTCCGAAGAAAAAGAAGAAGAAGAAGAAGAAGAAAAAGAAGAATATACTTTCCCCTCCCTCGAAGACGTATGAGTTAATTTCTGCCATAAGGAAGACGAGGAGAAACCGATTCGGACTTTGATTTTCTTTTGTTTCTTTTTTTGTTTCTTCTGATTCTCATTCTCATTCTCATTCTCATTCTGATCTTGAAGTTGTAAAGCAGCAGTTTTCTTGCTTAATTGTAACAAAGTTTCACGCAGACGCGAAAAAGTCTCGCTCGCCGTGCACCAGAAACAGGTTATCAGGATGACTTCGTGTTGGGCGGATGCGATGGCGGGGAGAATGGACGTGTGGTAGATGCGGGAGCCGGTGGTAAAAGGGAGGGGGGTGATTGTTGCGAGGTGTTGAGAGGGGATCGAGGAGGAGGAGGACATGTTGGTAGCTTCTTTGAGGGGTTGGGGAGATGGAGAGTGTAGTTGGTTAGAGGTGGTGTTGGTTGTTGATAAATGGTGATGGTGATGTTTTGGGACGGATGGAAGCTATGTCCCTACAAATGACGACGGAGATCCAGGTGTTGCACAAGGGCTAGAGAATCCTGCCTGAGGCTGAGATTCTCTTTGGTGTCTACAACCTAGGAGGTACAGTATGTACTCACACGGCTCAACTGTATTATCGATAAGACAATAACTTCTAGTAAGTAGGAGGAAGGTTAGTACGACGGATATCAAAGTTTCCTACTCTAGGAGAGCTTCGAGAAGGGAAATTCCTTGGCATATCTATTCTCCCTATGTATATGTCTCTATTCTTCCTAGGTAGGTATCCTTATCTTCTTCTTCTTCTTCTTCTTCTTCTTCTTCCTAGGCATCTCCTCCTCCTCCTTGTCCTTATTCGTCTCCGTCTCCTCCTCCTCCTCTCTCTCCTCCTCCTCCTCCTCCCTCCTCCTTCCTTCCTTCTTCTCTCTCTCTCTCTCTCTCTCTCTCTCTCTCTCTCT
>JH792584.1:50385-65390 GCA_000291705.1 Sphaerulina populicola P02.02b | reverse complement strand
CTTCTTCTTCTTCTTCTTCTTCTTCTTTGGTGTTGATAGTTGACTAGTGCCAAGCGCCGATAGACGAGCCTTGGCGCCGATCTGTTGATAATCCAATCCGTCACTTGGTAAGTGAATCTAACCCAGAGCAGACCATCATGACGACGGTCGCGTGTCTCTCATGTCCCGTCCTGGAGGTAGTACATTTTGAAAGCCAGTAGGAGGTAGGAGGAATGTGTTCTTCCTCTCCTCTCCTCTCCTCTCCTCTCCTCTCCTCGTGGACATGCCTACTGACGACAGACCACTCTTGGAAACTCACGCATCGCAGACCCGATTCGATATGAGCCAGCAGATGGAGGGCCAGAGAAAAAAGATGGAGGAGAACAAGAAGCAGGAGAAGACGAAGACGAAGGGCAAGGAGAAGGAGAAGAAAAGGGTGTTGGTGGTGGGAGCGGGAGCTGCTGGTATTGTTGCAACATAGCACCTATGCTCTGTCATTGAATGCATCACTGACGGGGGAAATGGATACAGGAATGTCCTGCGCCCATCATCTCGCCGAGCATCCCGACAAATTCGACGTGACACTGGTGGACGCGGTCGATTACTGCGGTGGACAGGCATACTCGATCCCACTGGACAAGCAAAAGACGGGCGCATCATGGCTGAATCAGGGAGTCCAAGGGGGCTCGTATATCTTCCACCACACCATGGCCATGTTTGGTAGAAATGGCTTCTGGGCGGATCCTGTCAAGCTCCAGGTCTCCTTTGGCAAGGGAGACCAGTTCTGGAGCAATGTATACCCGACCAAGATGCTAGACAAACACAAGTCGGAAGTCGTCAAGTTCTTCCGCATGCTGAAGATCATCCGGGCATTGGAGCTGCTCTTCGCCCTCGTTCCCATCAAACTGCTCGTTAAGCTCTTCCGCTTCTCTGAAGAGTTTGCCAACGTAGTCGCTCTGCCCATGGTGGCACTGTTCTTAGGCACCGGCAACTATGCGCCCGAAGTGCCTACCATCATGCTGGATCGCCTGTGTACGAGTCCTACGTACGGCATGTGGTATCCTCCTGACAAGCACAGCGTTGCTTCCAATTTGCCTCCTATGGTCGTCTTCCCCAACCTCAGCGACTTCTACGACACCTGGCGCAAGAACCTCCTCAAGAAGGGCGTCCACATCCGCCTCTCCACCGAAGTCACTCAGATCACGCGGCGAGACAAGAATGGCGTCCAAGTGAAAATCATTAGTCGCACCCCTGTCAAAGATGGCCATAACCCCGACTCGGCATGGGTACCCGACAACGTAGAAGGCTCCCAAGCCGACGCAGACCAAAGTGAAAGCGTCGAGGAGTATGACGAGATTGTCCTCTGCGTGCTCACAGACACTGCCAAACGGCTCCTCCAACCCACCATCACCAGCCTGGAGTCTCGTGTCCTCGGCTCAGCCAAGTTTGCAAACGACATCACAGTCACGCACCAAGATCACGAATACATGAAGAAGTACTACGAAAACTTTTACAATGAGGAACTCGCGGTATCCTCCATCAACGATGTGGACATGTCATCCCGAAACGAGTGGGCAAAGGAGAATTTCAAAGCCATGTACCTGATCCGCATGTATCCACAAGACCTGACCAAACTAGAAATGTGTTTCGACTGCACCAACTACCAACCCCAGTTCCCTCCCACAGTGCCCTTTGACCAGCACGTCTTCCAAACCATATTCCTGAACAACGAGCGAGACTCCCATCTCTGGACGCGCGACGAGATTCAAAAGGACAAGATCATTCGAGAAGATTGGTGGCATCAACTCTGTCATTCCTGGACCCATTACCTCTTGGTGGTCCCACGAATAATGTTTCTCCAGGGCAAACGCCACACGCGCTACGCGGCCAGCTGGACCTTGGTCAACGCGCATGAAACGGCGTGTATTTCTGGTATCGCAGCAGCGGTGGATTTGGGGGCCGAATATCCCGCTGATTTGGAACGAGACAAGTTCGCTTTCCTTGCCTTTCGACTGTACAATCTGATTGTGTACGGGAAGTGGACGAAGAGGAATTACACGAGCCAGACGAAAGAAGGAACAGGCATGGATTATGCGACGGGGAATGACTATGGGAGTGTGTACAATGGACCTGGAGTGAATCCGAGCGAGGAGAGGAGGATCTGGAGACAGGAGGCGGACGCGGGGAGGAGTTTACAAGTCGAAGATTTCGATCATACCTAATGGTGAGTTGTTTTATGAGGTTCCAGAAGTGTGGATGATTCTACTTACGCCTGCATGTGAGTATAGGGAGGTACCTATGCCGGGTTACATGATGATCCAGCGTGCCCTCATCCGGTTCACACACATTGGTCATCGTCATTACACCAATTGCTTTTAGAAACATCTCTAGCAGACAATAAGTATTTTTTTTTCCTTCTTCTGTCCTTTTTTCATTCTATTTCCTTCCGTGTGTATATACATGTATACCAGTTTGTACGCCTTTTCTTTTCGACCCTTGCCCGAGTTGGGACGAGGGGGTATGCATGTCTTCGTTATTTTGAGTGGTTGTTTTTAAGAGAGAGAGAGAGAGAGAGAGATAGAAAAAAAAAAGTACAAACAAATAGAATTGATCGAGCAGAACCTGCAGGAGACGCGTCAGAATCAGAGCGTCGACGTTACCAACCACAGTGGAATATGATGATGCATCATCACTCACACATACCTCTGGATATCACATCAGATCGTTTTCACATGGGATTCATCATTCGACAAGAAGACGCTTGGTTGCAGTCGAGGCAATCGCCCGTTTCCAAGTCCACCGTCCCGGCACAATGCCAGCAGCGCGTCAGTCGCTTTTCCATGCGGTGCAAAGTCGAATTCATCACGTCCAACCGGTGGTTGAGTTCTTCCATGGACTTGCCAAAGGATTCGACGAGACTGGCGAGTCGTTCTATGGAGTTGTCCTTTCTGTTGGTGGTTGACATACGGATTAGTGGCTTGTTGAGACCAGTCACAAGACAGGGGAGGAGAGGACACGACATACTTGGTGGGTTGCACTTCACGGTACTTGCAAGGGAGTTTCTGCTCTTTGCAGGATTGGCAGGCAGCTTTGCCGTCGCACTTTTGTTTTCGTTTGCGACATTCTTCGCATGCCTGTGAGAACCAGTCAGCACAAGAAGAAGAAAAAAAGAAAGAAAGAACGAAAGAATCATCGGAGAACTTACTGTTGCCGTACGTTTGGCCTTTTGTCGGGGTTGTGCATGGCTGGGGGTAATGGGTACAGCAGGATATTTCGCCATCAGAGGCCCAAAGACTCGAGGGGGAGGTGTTGACGGCTCATTGCAAGACGAAGCCGCACTGCTGACACTGCCAAACGAGTCATTTGCAGTGTGTGGGAAGCTTTCGGACATGTGGCGGTGGGGAGTGCCCGTGAAGGTGTACATGGTGTGGTCTGGCGGCAGATATCCATCCTCGACGTAGCCGACGTTCGGAGACGAGGTTTCATACGGGTTGCTGCTGAACAGCGTATGCTGGTGGTGGGCTGTCGGCGGTGGTGTCGTGTAGTATCCCGCGCGAGACATGGCGTGGTAGGGTACGGACATGTCGTCGAAGGAGAGATTGGTGTCGACGTGGTCTAGCATATGGTGGAAGGAGCGCTTGACTCCTGTATACTGCGCCATTGATGATGATGATGATGATGATGATGATGATGATGAACAAGTGTCTGATGAGAGCATGAGGTACAGGCCCAGGCGTCGTGGTAGTGGCTCAGGTAAGGTAATTCCAGTCGAAACCGTGGTGACGATGCAACGGCGGGGATGGGTCTATATGGACGGGAGTCTTGCGAGAGAAGGAACTACCGCTGTCAGGACAAGAGCGAGAGAAGGAACTACCGCTGTCAGGACAAGAGGACCGAGCTGGTGCTGCAGTGGTGCATATCTGCACAGTTGGATCGTTCCCAGGGAACCCCCACGAGCCAAGTGTGGTCGATGAGGACATCCCACATCCCACATCCCCTACCGACTACACCGAGGCGCCCATAGATTGCTCTGCATTGGCGTGATGGATCCGCATACTGTACAGGAGAGGAGGGAGGGGGAATAGGTAGCCAAGGAGCCTGTCATATGCGCGTGTGGAGCGCAGTGTCCACGGTACTGGCGTAAACTGCCGATGCAACGAGAGGGCGCAGAGAGGGAGAGAGACTAGAAAGAAAGAGACAGAGACAGAGAGAGAGAGAGAGAGAGAATCGAACATCCAGACTGCTCTGCTGAGCTCGGCTATCGTCCAGGGATGAGGGCAATCATTCACTACCTATGTAGGTATGGCAGATGTGTACCTGCATGACGAACCATACGCCGGGTTGTGCTGAGATTCAATATGGGGAGCACCGTCCAGTGTTCAGGTCAAGGCCCACCATGTCGAGCTGGTACTGGACTGTATGTTGTACCTACATGTACATGTAATGACTGTAAAGGTCGTCGTAGGAGGGAGCGTGGTGGACATGCAATCATCAATGTCATCCTTTGCTCTCTTCACGGAGCGTAGTGGATATCGACATCGATACAGTACTACGGCGGGATTCCTATATAGGCTACAGATGAGGTGATGTGCAGGAGGCTAGACAGTCCTACCGTCCTACAACATACAACTACATGTACATGATCTGTAACAACATACAGAGACACCTACCTGTTACGCTAGCGGCTAGCCTGTCGGGCCTGGTCCCTAGCGCCATGTCATGCAGTAGTGGGATGCGAGGCGGCTATCTCATTTCCTACCGTCTCTGTACCTCATATTTGTCAGGTCTGAACCACTTTTCTTTTACTTATACCAGACGACACATACACTCTTCTCGCGTGACGACGATCCTCCGTCCGAGGAAAATCTCCGGTCTCGGCTACAATCATGGCGCGATTGCGTTCGACTAGGCCATGTAGTACAACCAGACTGAGGGCCGCAGGAAGTGTAGATCAACCGCCGTTCCAGACGCTCTCGACGAGACCATGAGCAGTCCGCACTTCCACGCGAAGCACCATGGCTGTTCCCGGAAGAGTATTAAGGTACATACCTAGGAGAGCATGACGAAGAATCGAAAAAAGTGAAATAGGACTTTGGTCTACAGCGGGCCTGAAAATGGACAGCCATGTTCGCCGATGTCTCGTCTGTTCACCAAAGGTAGGTCAGGTATGAAAGAAGGGGAGCCTTGGCAATGTGTGTGTGTGTATACCTAATGTATATGAGTGAACGACGAGCTGCAGAGAGGTACAGTACATAACGCTAACGTGCCGATCGATGATCCCCGCCCGCCCTGCACTGTGCCGCTGTCCTGTGTAACCCGGTATAAACTTGTGCAGCGCAGCGGGGAGGCAGTCCGGTCACCGCAACAAAAGTACGGCTAATAATCTGCTAGAGCGGTATTGCGAGTCTGCGAGAGATCGCCGGGAGAGCGGGATGTATTATATATATATATATATATACGTCGAGCAGCTTGCGACGTTTGGGAAAATGATCGTCGTTACATGTACATACTTGTGCAGCGCTGTTGTGTAACTACCCACCTAGTAGAGAGAAAGGTATGTATATGTAGGTAGGAGGTACATAGGTAGGTATATAGACATGTAGGGCCACTATTGATTTCATTGGAATATTCGCTCGATAAACATGCAAATTGCTCGTTGGAACTAGCAAAACTTTCGCTTTGACCAGCTTACTATATCTATACCTCAACAAGTGCACAGCGTCTGGTATGTAACGTAACGACTGTACAACCGTGTAGGCTGCTCTGACGGCTTGCTAGATACAGTATACTGCGATGCAGCCTTTGCAGCCTGAAAGATACAGGTATTGCTCCCATGTACTCGGAGAAATAAGCTGCTTATTGACCAGCAGAAAGCCCGGCCCAATTTTCACTTGAGCGGGAAATTGTTCCTCTTTAGGTACCTTACCTTACCCTTTCAGACTGCCCGTGCCATCTTTGTAGCTCGAACGTTTTCTAGAAGTTTCAAAAAAAAATGCCCCTCGAATACAATGGTGTTTCTGCATACTTTGAATACCTACCTAGGCCCTTCCAATCCTCGCCTCCTATTATCAACTCCTCCGCAACCGCTCCTTCCTCCTCCCCCTCCCGCCGACAGCAGCAGCAGGATCACTCCCATAGAGCTCTGGCAGTGCATTCTGCGTTCCTTCAATATGCACTAGTGTGTCTCTCGTTCCGTTTTTGGCATCATAGTATCGTTGATTCGTAGCCGTGTGCACTGGCAGAGGAGGAGGATGAGAAGCATTACGCTCTGAGATACTGTGTAATGAAGCATGGGACGCGTATAGAGGCATGTCTATTGTGAGGCGTCTATTGCTCGATGGATGGGGGTAGAGTGGTCTCTGTGGCGCGGAGAGTTGATGAGCCGGGTCGTGTTGTTGAAGGGGACTTGCTTCGTAAGACATTCGTCTAACCTCTGTGTCTAGTGCGGGTAGTGGTGAAGGGGGAAGCCAGTTATTTGCTGCTTCTGAATTGGTTCTGGAGCCGGGTATCAGGCTGGCTGGGAAGATGGGCGATGATGACCAATGTAGGGTGGAGGCATGGTGACCATGATATTGCTGGGAGTTGTTGTTGTTGTTGTTGGTCATGGTGGACGTGCGGGATAAGCTGTTGCGGTGATAGGTGGCGGTGGTGTCTGTAGAGTATCTGGACATAGGCGATAGGACAGGACTCTCTGTCGACATGGAGTGCACGGTTGGCGTGTGGCTCATGCGTGGGCGGAACTGGGCCACGTCTTGCACAGGAGGATCTCGTGGTCGTTGGAAGTCATCATCGCCACCACTCAGTCGAATCTTGGGAGGGAGGTGGAAGATCTGAGTTGCGGGAATCTGCTGCTTCGCCATGTCTCGACGACGTTTTCGACGCACGAAGAAGACCACAGATAGGATGCTCAACGAGCATACCGCTAGAGAGCCGGTAGCAACGGCGAAAATCAGCTGCACGTCCATGTTCATGAGCTGGAGAGAGAGAGAGAGGGAGAGAGAGAGAGAGAAAGAAAGTACGGATTCGACAGATAATACATGTAGCTACGTAGGTAGGTAGCATCAGATACATGTAGCAGTCCATCAGCCCGAGTGCGTAAGCTGCGCATATGCCATCCAGCCCATAATCATCACCACTTTTTACTATCGACCAGCACAGGACAAGGCGGATGACCAAGGCTGACAGGCGTCCACAGAGCACCAGCAGCGGCAGCCATCCTCTCGCGTGTCTACGCCTCGCAATATCATCAGATGGACAAATTTAGATGGGCATAATCGTGGGCGAAGATGGAAGATTCCAAGAAGATAGAAGCGGGAGGATGGAAGCTGGAGGAGGATGGAGGATGGAAAATTGAGAGGCGGAGGCGGAGGCAGAGGCAGAGGCGGAGTTGCAATGTCCGGTACATGCCGTACCGCGTATAGAACCCAGCTCCAGTCGGGATCCCCCGCCTCGGGCCGCTTCCGCTCAATTCACTTTCGGATCTTCTCTCTACCTGTATTGGAGCTATCTATATGCACCTTTTCTCGAGGCCGTAGCAACATCGACCTACCACTACAACTACGAGCTCGACTCTCTGGTCCAGTCCGCTTGCGCCGAACCATGGACGACGACCTTTTCAACGTATTCGATGACAAACCGCAGCCCGCCAACAGCAACAAAACGAATCTGAAAAGATCGCTCAACGGCAATGTCAAGCAGAATGGCGGCGACTCGGTCATGGCAGACGCTCCGGTCGAGACAAGGGACTTTGCAAACACTGTAGCAGGAAAAGGCGGCGGCGATAAGAAGGACAACGGCGACGACCAGGCAAATGGGGAGCAGGAGGAGGGGCAACGGGGGCAAAAGCGCCAGCGAATGGAAGATGCGCCGGACGCAGTCGTGACAGACGAGTTCGAGACGGAACAGCAGCGCGAGGTGGCCGCCTCTGCAGGACTCCAGGCACCGCAAGATGGAAGCGCCGCCGTGACTCTCAAACACCAAGTGCGCCATCAAGTGTCGCTTCCGCCCGACTGCGATTATGTGCCCATCTCACAGCACAAGCGGCCCGAACACCCCGCCAAGGTCTTCCCCTTCACCCTCGATCCCTTTCAGGAAGTGTCAGTGGCCTCGATTGAGCGCAACGAGAGTGTCTTGGTGTCGGCGCACACTTCGGCTGGCAAGACGGTCGTGGCAGAGTATGCCATTGCGCAATGTCTCAAGAACAATCAGCGAGTCATCTATACCAGTCCTATCAAGGCTCTCAGCAACCAAAAGTACCGCGAATTCCAGGCTGAGTTTGGTGATTGCGGCCTGATGACGGGAGACGTCACTATCAACCCTACGGCAACATGTCTGGTCATGACCACCGAGATTCTGCGTTCCATGCTGTATCGTGGAAGTGAGATTATGCGCGAGGTGGCTTGGGTAGTGTTTGATGAGGTGCACTACATGCGCGACCGAGCACGAGGTGTGGTGTGGGAAGAGACCATCATTTTGCTGCCCGACAAGGTTCGATACGTCTTCCTATCTGCCACAATCCCCAACGCCATGCAGTTCGCCGAGTGGATCACCAAGATACACAACCAGCCCTGTCACGTTGTGTACACCGACTTCCGACCCACACCACTCCAGCACTACTTCTTTCCCGCCAGCGCCGATGGCATTCACCTCATCGTCGACGAAAAGGGCGTATTTCGCGAAGAGAACTTCAACAAGGCCATGGCAGCCATAGCAGACAAGGCGGGTGATGATGGCTCGGATCCTTTAGCCAAGCGCAAAGGTAGAGGCAAGGACAAAAAGACCAATAAAGGAGGGAAGAAGGATGGCCCGACGGACATTTACAAGATTGTGAAGATGATCATGCTGAAGAACTACAACCCCGTCATCGTCTTCTCCTTCTCCAAGCGAGACTGCGAGAATTACGCTCTACAAATGTCACAGCTGGCCTTCAATGACGAGTCGGAAAAGGCCATGGTCTCCAAAGTCTTTGATTCGGCCATTGAGATGCTGTCAGACGAGGACAAACAGCTCCCACAGATTCAGCACATTCTGCCACTGCTTCGCCGTGGTATCGGTATTCATCACTCCGGTCTGCTACCCATCCTCAAGGAGACCATTGAAATTCTATTCCAGGAAGGTCTCATCAAGGTCTTATTCGCCACAGAGACCTTCTCCATCGGTCTCAACATGCCTGCCAAGACGGTCGTCTTCACCGCTGTTCGTAAATTCGATGGTCGAGAACTGAGATGGGTGACACCCTCGGAGTTCATTCAAATGTCGGGACGTGCTGGTCGCAGAGGTCTCGATGAGCGTGGCATCGTGATCATGATGATCGATGAAAAGATGGACCCCCCCGTGGCCAAGGAGATTGTCAAGGGTGAGCAGGACAAGCTGAATTCTGCCTTTTATCTGGGCTACAACATGATTCTCAATTTGATGCGAGTGGAGGGCATCAGCCCCGAGTTCATGCTGGAACGTTGCTTTTTCCAATTCCAAAACGCAGCTTCCGTTTCAAGCATCGAGAAACAACTCATGGAGCTGGAGCAAAAGCGTGCCGATGCCGTGATCGAAGATGAAGCCCAGATTAAGGAGTATTACGACTTGCGGCAGAGTCTCGAAACGTACTCTTCCGACATGAAAAAGGTCATCAGCCACCCGCAGTACTTGTGCAAGTTCATGCAATCCGGTCGACTGGTCAAGGTCAAGCACAACGGTCAAGACTTTGGCTGGGGTGTAGTAGTCAACTTTATGAAAGTCAAGCCAGCCCGAGGCCAGAGCGAGGACGACATGAATATCGGCCAGTCCGTCGTCATTGATGTGCTGCTCAACATCGCAGCTGACAGCTCCGCGCCCGGCACGTCCAGCCAGCTCAGGGACGACATGCCGAAAGAAGTCCGACCCTGCGAGCCGGGCGAAAAGGGCAAGATGGAGGTTGTGCCGGTGATGAATGGAACCATTGATGCTGTCGGCCATATCAGGGTTTTCCTGCCAAACGATCTCCGGACCTCTGAGCAGCGTAACACTGTTCGGAAGTCTCTCGAAGAGGTCGCTAGACGCTTCCCCGACGGCGTGGCTGTGCTTGACCCTATCGAGAACATGGGTATTCATGACGACAGCTTCAAGAAACTGTTGCGCAAGATCGAAGTGCTCGAACACAAGCTCCTCAACAATCCGCTGCATACGAGTGACAGGCTACCGGATCTGTACGATCGGTATGCAGCAAAGATTGAAATCACCAACGAGATCAAGACCATTCGAAAGAAGATGACTGATGCGCTGTCGGTCCTTCAACTGGATGAGCTCAAGAATCGCAAGCGTGTTCTGCGTCGTCTCGGATTCGTCAACGAGGCCGATGTCGTCCAGCTCAAGGCGCGTGTTGCGTGTGAGATTTCCACTGGAGACGAGCTTGTCCTCTCCGAACTTCTCTTCAATCGCTTCTTCAACGAACTTACTCCCGAGCAGTGCGCGGCGACACTCTCCGTCTTCATCTTCGAAGAGAAGAGTGACGAGGCCCCGGCACTCAAGGAAGAGTTGGCCAAAGCTTTCCGAGAAATCCAAGCCCAAGCACGGCAAATCGCCAAGGTCTCCATGGAGTGTAAAGTTCTGGTCAACGAAGAAGAATACATTCAAGGTTTCAAGCATCAGTTGATGGATGTGGTGTTTTCTTGGTGTAACGGGGCAAGTTTTGCCGAGATTTGGTCAGTCGCTCTCCTTTGGTATTTTGTTTCTTGTTCGCAGCCGAGTCCATCTATGCTAACGTGCCATGTGAATTTGCAGCAAAATGACCGACGTCTACGAAGGCTCCCTCATCCGCCTCTTCCGCCGTCTCGAAGAACTATTACGCCAGATGGCACAGGCTTCCAAAGTCATGGGATCGGAAGAATTGGAGAAGAAGTTCGAGGGCGCGCTCGGGAAAGTCAGGAGGGACATTGTTGCCGCGCAAAGTTTGTACCTCTGAGAAAGGTACTGCTGGCGAGGAGAGCGACCACGCTTCGTGCAGCCATGGGAGCTTCGCAAAGAAGAAGACTGACTATACAGGACACGACTTGCGAAGTGGGGATTGCTCAGGGGGGCGGGGGGCGGAAGGAAAAAGAAGATTCTGGACATTTGGTGTTTTTTTTTTCTTTTTGGGAAATGGGATACCATCTGTCATGCATCGCGCACACTGTAGAAAAGAAGAACCAGGGCACCTACCTACCTTGGGGACGATCAAACGCTTGCCATTGCCGCTGAGGGCCTTGGCCATGCCTTTTGTGGGCTCAACCTTCGTACCGGAGAGAAGAGAGGTCTGTTTTTTTTTCTTTTCTTTTCTTTTCTTTTCTTCTTCTCGCTATAAGCTGCTTGTTTGTTGCTTGCGGCTTGGTGCTGATGCAAGAAAAAGAAAAGAAAAAAAAAGAAAAGAAACCCCCTCTCTTCTCGAAGATGGTGCCGAGGGAGCCCTGGCGGGAAACTTGTATTTGACTGACTGCCTACTACTGTTCTTGTCTTGTCTTGTCCTTGTTGTCCTTTTTGTGAAGATGGGGTGATTTACTGGTGTGTGACGATAGAACCAACTGATAGCATGGATGGGGCTGGATCTGATCGAGTACATGATGGTGCAGAGGCGGGAGAGCATACGATCTTACCTTGCGTGATGTGAGCAAAATTAAAGCAAGGAAAATCGCTTCTTGGGCTTTGATCCTGTCTGTGGCAATCATGTATACAACGTACATATTCTCTCATGTGCTCCAGCACAGCACGGCACAGCACGGCACATCTGGGTGCCTCGTGCGCGCTATACAGAACATCAGTCCTGCTGCGCTCGTCATCTGTGGTTGTACAAAAGGCTTTCTCTACTACATTCGTGGACGCTTTTTTCTTTATGCGTTCGCGGGGCTGTCCTTGCTGATCGTAGGGTTGGAAGCATCGGAAGCGAGAACCTCATCCGGTTTGTCTGTCGCTCACAAAGTCAGTAACGGGTCGTCGTCCACGCCTTTTTGGTCCGATAAACTGACCATGTCTCGCATATAGCTTCCACTCCTCATCCTCGTACTGTCCAACACGTCCTGCTTCGACTTCTTTCCTGGACAGCGCCTGCTTGGACTTGGGCAGACCCATGGAGCCGAGGAAGAGCATGGTATCCTTCCATTCCTTCTCCTTTCGTTGCTTGCTCCACTTGAGTTCTTCCGCCATAATGTCAATGACCTTGGGTAGAGCTTCCACGGTCGCTTGTGCGTTCAGGAAAGCCAGTCTTGTTCTTCGCGCAAGCACGTCCACCGCGGTCTGGGCGTACTCGTGACGGACCGCGTAGCGTACCTCGCCATCGACATATGGGTACAACTCCGAGATTCGCGTGCCGCGCACTGGAAAGCGGTGTTCGGTAGGTTCGCACAGAGCCGCCACAGTCCAGGCTCTGTCACCATAATCCACGCACAAGTGCTTGGCGACTTCGGTCTCAATACCATAGTGCTGGATGACGTTGATGAAGAGCGTCTTGGAGAAGCCGTGAGCGCCAATCAAGCGTAGAGCATGTGTTTGACAAGATCCATCCAGCTCAAGGTTCTCGTGGAAGCCCTGTACACCGGACACGAGAGGTGGTTTGGAAACGCCTGTTGCTTTCAGGCCGAAATGTGTGATGGCCTCGTCGACAGCCTCTTCGGCCATTTGGCGGTAGGTGGTCCATTTGCCACCAGAGATGGTGAGCAAGCCCGAGTCAGAAGTGGTCACCAGGTGATTGCGAACCAGACCCTCGGATTTGGCCTTGTTCGGGTCGCGAACGAGAGGACGGATGCCAGACCAGGCAGCCAGAACATCACCGCGGCGCACATTGATCTCCGGTTGCAAGTAGTTCTGTACTTCCTTCAAGATCCATTCAATCTCATTTTCTTGCGCAATGGGGTTTTGTTCGATGGGACACGGCGAGTCAGTGGTCCCTGCGATGGTGTTCCCTTGCCATGGCAGGAAGAAGATGACACGGCCGTCCGAAGTGCGAGGATCGATCAGGCCCATGTTGGAGGGCGAGTAGTATCCAGGCAGGATGACGTGAACTCCGGAGCTAGGCGCGACAATCTCCGACACTTCCTGGTTGTCCATCTTGCGAATCGCGTCCGTGAAGGGCCCTGTAGCATTGATGATGCCCTTGGCCTTGATGGAGAATTCATCGGGAGTCTTGCCGTCCTTTTGCTGCACGAGATCCTTGACCCTCGCACCGCAGAGCTTGCCATTGGCGTCCTTTTCGAGGCTAGTCACTTCCATGTGGTTCACCAGAGTGGCGCCGTACAGCGCAGCAGTCATGGCCAGAGAAGCGTTCATTCGCGAATCGTTGTGTGCGCCATCGTAGTATACCAAAGCGCCCCAGAGATTGTCTCGCCTGAGCATTGGAAAGGCATCCAGCGCCTTGCTCTTGGTCAAGAAGTACGAAGTCTCAATATTCTCGGAGCCCGCCAGAAAGTCGTAGAACTTGGTCCCTGCCCAGAAATACGGCGCCTGCCACCATTTGTTGACGGGAATCATGATCGGAAGCCATTGCGAAAGATGCGGTGCGGTGTCGAGGAAGTATCTCCGCTCGCGAAGGGCTTCCTTGACCAGTTTGTATTGGCTATAGTCCAGTTCGAAGACGGCTTTCTCGAGATAGCGCACGCCCCCGTGGACGAGTTTGGTGCTCTTGCTGCTGGTGCCCGATGCGAAATCGTCCCTCTCGACCAGCGCGACCTTCAGACCACGCGAGGCCGCATCAAGCGCAATGCCAGTTCCCGTCGCACCACCGCCTATGACCAGCAGGTCATACTCGTTGTTATTGCCATCCTCGCTTCCTGTCTGCACCTCGCCGCCGAGTGCTCCCTTGACCTTGTCCTTGGCGAGGGCGAAAGCTGAACCCGCGCTCGCCTTCAGATCTGCAATCTGCTCACTCCTGCTCTTGACGCGCGGGAAGCTCGGTGGGCGGAAGATGCCACCTTCGCCATAGGTCGGGGGTGGTACAGCGGCAGCTTCCAAGCCGGGCACATCTCGCGGTCGATAGACAAAGTACAAGGTGCCGGCGCCCACTGCGCCGACAGCGGTGGCTGCTCCGAGGTACCGAAGCGCGGTACGTCCACGACTCCGAGCTGCCATGCTTCTCTATGTGCGGAATAGAGAACAGGCAGAGCAGACGACGGACGGACGGACGGACGGGGTGGGAGAGGAGATGAAGAGAAGAGGAAGAGAAGAGGATGAAGAGGAAGAGGAGGAGGAAGAGGAGGAGGAAGAGGAGGAAGAAGAGGAAGCGGAAGAGGAAGAAGGACCTCCTAGGACGAGTTGTCGTATCTGGGAAGCCGGGAAGTGGTTCACGTCGGAGCGGGTCACCTCCACAGCTCCACTACGACGAGACGTATATGGACGGATGATGGTGAATTGATGCCATTGGAGTGTTGCGTGGACGGGACGTGGATGGAATTGGATGCCATTAGAGTGCCAGTGTCCATATCCCGTACATGTATAGGTGTAGGTAGGAGTAGGTAGTAGAACTAGGAGGTAGGTACCTCCAGAAACATACCTTCATTACCCCCCCGATACGCAATATTACCCAGTAGAGTAATGCGAAATAGCCCCAACTCAAAGTCGCTGTCACGTGCTCGCGTACCTACATGTAGTTCTACATAGCTCGGCCGAGTAGTGCCGAAGAGGACCTTACCTTAGGAGGTACTTGTTACTCGGGATAAAGAGTCACAACTTCACCTAGCATACAATACATCAGGTATACAGATACTTCCAGTTGTAGTACGTACTATACGTACCTCCTCGTCAAGTAAGCTACCTACCAGGCAACCTCCTAGTCACGCGGATATTCACCTACCCGAGCAAGACAGTCTGTCCGTCAGTCAGTCAGACAGTCAGTCAGACAGCCAGCCCTGCCAATAACAGGTCACTAGGTACCTAGTGAAATCATCAACGCACCCCCTCCCTCGCCCCCCCAAATCCCAGCTCACGGTGAGTGAACCAAGATATGTACATCATACATGTATTTTCTTGGCTAATGAAGCCGGGTCCCGTTAACAGGCCGCGCTTGCTTGGCAGTGTTATGTAGAGGCATG
>JH792584.1:39397-50050 GCA_000291705.1 Sphaerulina populicola P02.02b | reverse complement strand
CAATGCAAAATGGAAAAAAAGGGTGTTTTAGTCATACTTCATCAGATTTAGATAGGTACATGTATGCAGAGCGACGTACCTTATTTAGTCAAGAATGAAATGGAAAAAAAGGACTGTTGTGGACGATTGGTATAGTACCTATATACATTAATGTGCTGTCCACTAACCTCGCGAAGAAATACATGCCACCTCGGCTTTTGCTATATGCCAAAGGGAGACACAAGTACGAAAGACCAGCTCTGCGGGCGCAGGAATACTAGATATATGCAACGCGCCTTGCTTGGATGATGATTACAACCGTGTCGTTCTTACAAGGAGTGTCGTCCTATTATGTCCCATCATCGTCATCATCATCATCGCCATCGTCTATGCGAGCTGACCACGGGCAGCACCGGGCACAGCGTTGATGCCCTGGGCCATATCCGTGAAGTTGGTGTGGAAATCGGCGTTGAATCCCGCGGGGTTGGCCTCGATTTGCGAAAGCGTGAAACCGACTCCAGTGTCCACGGGCGTGCCAGTCGAGTTGTTGGTCAGACCGGTGGTGAAGGGTCCGGTCATGCAGCCGACCGACACGCGGTAGTTCTTACCCGCCACGGGCTGTGGGTTGGGGAATGCAAGTCGTGGTGGGCCGGTCATGCCCTTAACACCAGCGTGAATGTGCGTTGCGGTGCGAGCGGGCGAGAAGTATTCGCCACGGACGTTGTAGAGGCGGATGTAGTAGCAGATGGTCTCGAGCTCCGTGTTGATGCCAAAGTCGTAGAATCCCACGGTGCCGGGGAGACCGCCGGTGAGGGTGTTGTTCGCGTTGACGACCTCGCCGGGAACAGCCTTCACTCGGTAGGTGCTGGTGAATGGAATGGGGAAGCCCTTAGCGCCCTTCAAGAAACCCTTCGAGTCACAGTCCTATAGTGCTGTTAGTATAGGTCGTAACATGGATCGATAGAGGTTAATAGGCGATGCTCACCTCGTCGTATTTGGGCTTCGGTGGTGTGCCCTTGTACTCCTGCTTAGGTGGCTCCGGGAGGGCCATGGCCAGGCCGGCGAGGAAGGAGGTGATGATCACTGAGGTCTTCATTATGATTATATGGGGGGGTTTTGCTGATTGGGATGTTGTGTGGTTATTATAGGGCGTTCAGCGAATGTCTTTCAGCGATAGTAAGTACTCCAGGATGAGCAAGCCAACAACACAACAGCGAATACCCGATACTTATGTCTGGGGCCTGGTCTCCTGTATTCCCGCTCGAACATGGAGAAACAGTGGCGGAGTTGATTTGCCGCGATGTTGGCATGCCTGGGCATTTGGGGGTGTGGACGGCAGCGTTACCATCCGAGTAGGAAAGCGACATGGGAAGCAGCGCCACTAGGCTCCTTTGGACAAGACTGCTGAGCACATCCAGTATCGATGGATGGGAGCCATGCGAGTGCGGGCCAAGACATGTGTTTAGCGAGAAGACGAGTTCCCCCTTCCAGAAGCCAAGAAGGACCATAACGCTTTTGAGTTTTGAGTTCGCGCAATGATTCTGGCAGCGTCTTGGGGAAGACTTCCAAGCACGCCTTCGAGTCCGTTCAGACCTGGGAAATGACGAAGGCTGAGTGACGAGCTACGTCGTGCCGTCTTGTCACCACTTGACGCTTTGATGATTTGATCTGCCCGTATGATACCTATGATGTTATTGTATTCTTGGCAGCAGCCTGCCAGACGCGGCCGCCAATGCGTAATGGCAGGATGTGCCTCCTAGGAGGTACATGTAGTTGGTAGGTAGAACTGACCAGATGGCAGATGCGATGCCATTTCTTCCATCTCACCCATCACCACTTTGCATTACAGTAGTTCCAACTGGAACTCTCCAGACCAGAAAGCAAAAAAGTCATTCATTCATGCCCTCTGTACAGTACCTCCTAGGAGGTATGTAAAGAGCCAAGACCGCATCCGTGCGCGGATGCTGAAAAAAGCTAGCGTATGTACGTACCTCCTACACCTTGTAACCCTATAATCCTCGTCCGAATCAAGCGAAGGCGCTGGAGTAAGATGAGTGGAATTTGGAAAGAGGTCCATCACATTCACGCACCTATTGCTCGCTCCTTCGAGACCTCAAACACAGTCTTGTGTGAGACAGACCACCGAAGTGGATGTTCTGTAAGATATATAAGCCAAGAGCCAAGTATCGATGAGGTGTCAGGTATGTAGGTACCTTAGGGTTAGGGTACTAGGTAGGTACGGTGTAACACCCAAAGGTTATAGCAAGCTATAGCTACCTCCTACCTCCTATGTACCTCCTGAGAGCAGCAGCGCAGTCCCTCGGAGTTCTGGAGGATCACGCTTCTCGACTCACCAAGGCCCGCTTGCCATCATCGGGCCAAGAGCAACGAGGAGAAGCTGGTCAGCCATCAACCATCAATCTGCTTTCGCATCACTGACTCCTCCGTCGGCTTCCAGGACCACGAGCTGCTTCCTTTGGTCCGGGTGGTGTGTCCATGAAAATCATCGTCGCATGCACCACACAATCACATCGCCTGTCCGCCTGCTGTCGTCGTGCCAGTGAGTATTGAAAAACCTCCTGCACTCTTTGTATCGGGTTCCATTCAGGACTGGTGCCAGTGTAGGCTGCAAGCTTTCGAATGCGACTAGATAATGCGGCCATGGCCGACGTGTCCCGTCACTCAGCGATTGGCCTACTTCAACATCGGAAGCCATTGCCAAAGAAATGCTATCACGGTCCTGCATGTTGTTCGCAAGCCACGTGGTCGGCTCTTGGTAGAAGATATCCGCCTCGTCCAGATAGGAAGCTCTTTGCTCTGTCGGCATATGGATCGGTGGCTCGCATGTTAGTGCCCATGCAGTGATCTCCGGATAGACGAGGTAGCTCCTCCAGGGTGTGCTGTGACATGGCATCAGGAAGCCCACAGTAATGTTCGCTGATTCCGATCTCGTAGCATGTCCCATGGGCGAGGCATCGAACCAAGACTCTTGCCTGTGGCGGAGATAGTGTACGACATCCACAACACCTCGCTGGTGCACAAAGCTGACATAGTAAGCAATGTAGATATTGATCGCAATGCCGGCAGCAAGAATCATCAGTCGACCGATTCGCTTTGTCGAAAAGCTAGAGGCCAGTGGTCGTGCAGCCAAAATATGCAGCATAGGTAGTAGTGGGTAGATGAACCGAACTTCCTTGTGCGCGATCAAAGATAAAGCCAGCACAGATGAGATGATCGTGGCTGCAAAAACGGAGACCGTCCGCTCCTGGATAATACTTTGAGGTGAATGTGAGGACCTTCTGCACAGGCTTAGATAGACACCGACCAAGGCGAAAGGTAGAGCCGTAGTAAGTAGCAGTGGTAGTCCTTCTGTCACATAATAGTCCGGTCGATTCTTCCCGTAGAACACAGCCAGAGACTGCACAACGTTGAACTGCAGAAATCGCAGCGGCGGAAACGTCCATCCACTATAGTAAATACGGTCAACGCTCGCAAAAGTGATCACGACCGTGATGCCCACGAGCGTTGCAGCCTGGATTAGTGTCACAGCCCTGGCGAAATCACGATTGTACCACACCAGGCATGCACTGATGCTCAGCCATATGATGATGTTGGTGGGTCGAAGGTAGAAAGCGGCAGCGGCAGCCGTAAGTGCGGTGTACAGTCCTGTTGGAGAGGCACACTCATGTGCTCCGAAACTCGCTCGATTGGTGGCCTTGATCATAGATGGTCCCAGGAAGTACGCCCATGGGAAGTAGCACAAGGAACATGTCGTGAGAGTCGCCTCCAAGGAGTTAGAGAATGTTCGAACAGAACAGAACCACTGCCACGGACTCAGTATCGTCAGAGCCAGCGCAGCGGTCGTAGCTGCATGCCCAGAGCCGTAGACTGTGCTAGCCATGCGCCAGGTCAAGAAATCCATTGCCGCTGCCCAGAAAGCTTGCAGAAGCCGTGGTGCTGCAACAAGAGCAGCCGCCCGGAACTGCTCATCTACTTGAACAAGCTCGCATATGCTGGCAGCCGCTTTGTATACAGCCGCAAACAAATAGGGGTGAAGCGATGTTCGCAGGCCCTCTCTCCATTCCTGGGCGACACACATCAGTAGCCGCGTAGAGATGTCGAGTGCTCAGTACGAACCCAGGTGAGCCAGGCGCCGCTGTTAGGTCCAAAGGCAAGTTGCCATGCTGGCTCCAGGGCCTGGAAGTACTCGTCAGGCTGGAAGAATGTCCGCACGAGCTGAGAATTGATGGTTCGGAAGACGAAGATGGCGATGAAGATGGATGCCCCTGTTGTGGATGAGGCGGCCATGTTGGAGGTCGTGTCACGATGAGCCGTGGCGGATGAGATGATGGATCAGCACCATTTCTCATAACGGAGCAAAGCATCCATCGCGGAATCCATCAGCATCGTGTTTGGGCTGTTGTACATTGAAGCATTGGAAGCTGTTTTGGGATGCCAAGCCTTGTTCTGGTCGGCTTCACTATTTCCCCGAATTGCCGATACATTCTCTCTCTGGATCAAGTCTTCTCACAGCATCAGGACTTGCCCCTAGGATAAGGAATTTGACGGGCGACGAACGTTCGCAATTAGGTACCAGGATGCTTGACTCCGACATGTCCGGGTGCTTTATGATACGTAAATTGTATCACTTCCGGGTCGACAAGTTCGTGTCACTCTTGCAGATCTCAGAAGTTAGAAATACCGGTGCCGCATCGCAGTATTTCCGGGAGAAGCGAGCACCCGCCAAGATATTGACTGCGGTCCAGTCGTCTCCGACTATCCGCATCTTGGAGAAGGTCAAAGACATGAAGTCCGTAAGCAAATTGACTAACGACGGGAAGAATTGATACGGCCCTGCTGCTTCTCGTTCCGAAGTGCGAGGTCTCCGTAGATTACTCGCCTCGTGTCCTATAAAGCAGGATGGAAGAGTCGCTTATTTCCAATTTATTATACTGCCCTTTTTCTACCTACCTACCTACCTACCTACCTATTTGAACAAGATGGTCTCCGTAAAGTTCTTCTGTTTCATCACAGCTATACCGGCTGCTGTACTAGCATGGACAGTACGCGTTGAAGACTGCCGTGTGTGGAACGACACTGACATTGGATAGAATTGTGCACTTCCAACGCCAGGGAACCCGCATGGCTTTTGTATTGGACGAGGAGATGACACGGGCAAGTCCTGGTCGTGTACTGCAGTCAGTGGACCCGGTCATGTTCAGGCTTTTCTCGAGACAATCGCTGATGATCGAGATACAGAGCAATCCGTGCAAGAGTCCTTATAATGGATGCTGGGCTTTGAATGACTCGGGGCCGAATGGGATAGCAAATTGCTCGTGAGCAAGTGCATACATGTATGTTCTGAACGTGTAGAACCGCAGGACTTGGTGTTCGCTGCGTACATAGGTTGGTAGTGGTACAGTGCACTGAGTAGTCCACTCATATCAGCCCACAAATTCGGAAACGGGTCCCGCCTCACCGAAGCCCCACCCCACCGCTACCCTCCCACCATTTTCACATGATACATCATGATGTGTGTACATTGATACCACTTCGTCCCACTTCGCATACCCCATGTTGAAGAGTCGACTCTTGCCCAGCATTTCTCTCTGCCCGTTTCCATCTACCACTCACGCCTCTCCCCTTGTGCGTCGCTCACTCGCCACCATCATGGCGCCCACAGGTAGCCGACCTCCATTCACTACTACTACCATCACCACCACCACCACCACCACCACCTGCCACCATACACCTCACCCAGACCCCTGACTCGCGAACCAGACTCCAAACCTCGACCGATCGTAGTTTCTGGTCCCTCCGGCTCCGGCAAATCCACTCTCATCAAGCGTCTACGCGCTGCCTATCCCGATCGCTTTGCGCTTTCCGTTTCCCACACCACACGCGACCCACGAGCCGGCGAGGAACATGGCAAGGACTACTGGTATGTGTCCAAGGACGAGTTCAAGAAGAAAGTCGACGAGAACGGCTTCATCGAGCATGCTCAGTTTGGCAGCAACTGCTATGGAACGAGTGTACAGGCTGTGAAGGATGTGGCCGAGCAGGGAAGAACCTGTATTTTGGATATTGAAATGGAGGTGAGTGTCTGCGTGCGTGGCTGCCACATGCTCTTCCTGAGCGCAAGTGGTATGGTGTACAAGGAGATGCTCAGACTCACGGCACTATGAATACAGGGCGTGAAGCAAGTCAAGAAGACCGACTTGAACGCACGATACCTCTTCCTGCAGCCACCTTCAGTCGAGATTCTGGAGAAGCGACTGCGAGGTCGAGCGACCGACAAGGAAGAAGCAATCCAGCAGCGCTTGACTCAAGCTGCAGTCGAAATTGAGTATTCCAAGACTCCTGGCGTGCATGACCAGATCATTGTCAATGACGACCTTGAAAAGGCCTGGAAGGAGTTCGAGGCGTTCTGCGTGCCGGAATCAGCCTCTTCATCATGAGCAGCGCTACGCTACAGCTAGTAGACTTCAGGCAGATGATACAGAATATTATCTCTCGACAACAGACGAAGCAGTGAGATGACTCCGACACGCTGACTTCCAGCTTCCGATACTGAAGATCCCATGGTTCCAACGATGCGTACATTCGCTCCTGCTCCCATATACATTTATGCCGAGTCACCGGACACACAAACTCCTATGCATTTTAGCTAATGACGCCTTCTCCTAGTCGAGTTTTCATTTTGCGCCGACGGTGAGGGGCAGAAGCCTAGAGTCATACTCCATTCAAGTCCTTCATTTTACCCGCCAGATGCTAATGAGGACAATGGCGAAATCGACGTATACTTTTTTTTTCATTCTGGCTAATATACACCGCTACGTCTCCATTCGGGTCCCCTGGAAAAGGAATGAGCCCAAAGAAACGCGGCATGGTGGAGTCCCGAGCTGTCGACATACTGTAGTCTTTAGTACATAAGGTACCTGTGGGGGTGCAATCCGGGGGAGCTTCCTATTGATAAATTGATTCAGCATTGACGACATTCTTCTAAACTTCCGGCTCCTGGTGCCCCTATACATTGACTACCCATGTATACGATGTAAGGGCTGGATTGGCTAGGCGATGATTCGCTAAAATATTCATACCTATCCTCCATTATTGCCTCTGGCCTCTTTTGGGATAGTGCGGGCAAGCTTGACGGGAGACACTAACGAAAGTTACGAAACTTCCTGAGGCAGCTGGAAAGCATCAGGGATCCCCTCTGTTCATCTCGTTGTGAACTGTTCTGGCGGAACGAAGAGGTTTTGCTGACCAGCCTGGACTACATACCATGAGGCCATGATACACTACTGGTGCTTATCGCCCTGCACGCGAACTCATGTGTATACATGGTACCAGGTGCCAGTGCGCAAGTCAATTGTATAGACTTCTGCGTGTGTTATCGCTACGTCGCAGGCCGTATCTCCACCGCCAGAGCTCATCATCATGCGGTTCGTTTATCTTGACACCTTCGCCCATGTGGCGTGTGTCGTTCACCTGTGGCAACTTGTTGCAGCTTAGTGCAGAGTGCGTCTTCCAACAACAATGACACCCGCATCGTTACGATCAGCCCTGTTGCTGGTTGGCTGGATATGGACACTCTCTGCGTCTGCTTCACAAACCGACGAGAGAGTGGCGGGCTCAGGCTTCATTGGCTATGGTATGTGTGGCACTCGCATTCTGGGTTATGCGTGACTACAATTAACGATGGCAGGAATCACAATGTAAGTGCATAGCGTCGCCAGGCGATACGCGATGGAGTCGAATGTTGTCTGCATTCTGCGCACCTGCTGGGACGACGGGATTGTGAATAGACTGACGGAGCCATTCATAAGGTACAAACCACCTTGCGCGCAGGCATGTCGGGACTCAGTATCCATATATTCCCTCAACTGCGACGATACAAATCCCAGCCATATGGAGAAGAGGCATCATCCTCCAAAAGAGACTCCTGAATGCTACGCCAACAACGATCGATTCCTCCAGTCTGTTGCGTACTGCATCTCCCAGCATTGTCAGGATGTGGAGATATGGAAAATTGAGCGGTGGTGGACGAAGAAGATGCCAGGTACCAAGCCAGGACAGCCCGAGCCCAAGGAGTCTTATCAACACACCCTGGCCCGAGTGATGACGCCACCCAATATGACAATACCTGCCGACCAGGTGCTGATGGATGAGAACACACTGGTCGACGAGGAGACGTGGCTGGCTCATTACAATGGTGATGTTGTTTTTGAGCAGAATGAAGCCACACACGTTCGCTATGGGTACGATGCAACTGGTCGCTCTTCGCCTTTGATTCTGAGCTAACAACATCACCTAGTCTGCTTCTCCTCACCACTGGCGCTGCGCTTCCAATTGCGCTCTCGCTGTTGCGCTTCATTCCATTCCCCAGACCATTCGTCAGCCGCTTCAAGGCTCGGTTCATCGATCCGCCTGCGTTTGGAGGAAATCACAACACTCCCTGGCTCAAGACCTTCATCGTACCTACTCGTGGCCAGGCCTTATTTATTGCGTATCTCTGGACGATCAATGTCATTCTCTGCTCCGTTGGTTACCAGAGCAGACGACCAAACTCTGGATACGAGACGACAGATTTGGAGATTGCGACCTACATCTCTTATCGCACTGGAGTGCTTAGCTTTTCCAACTTCGTCCTTTTTGTACTCTACGCGGGACGTAACAATGTCTTGATCTGGGTCACCAGTTGGTCTCACGGGACCTTTGTGCTTCTACATCGATGGATAGCTGTCATTTGCACCGTGGAAGCATGCGTACATTCCGCCCTCCTATTGCATATCTACTCGACTAATCCGATCACATTCGACTACGCGAAAGAAACTACGAGTTCGTATTGGTACTGGGGCGTCGTCGCCACGATTGGTTTGTGCGTGATACTCGCAACATCCATCTTGCCCATTCGACAGAAAATCTACGAAATCTTCGTAACATGGCATATCATCGCCGCTTTCATCGTTCTCATGGCCGCCTACTGGCACGTGGTCGAGGCCTTTGGTCACCAATGGGGCTACGAGACCTGGATCATCATTGCATTTGGTTGTTGGGGCTTCGATCGTCTGATGCGGATTGTTCGCATTGCGAAAAATGGTGTTCGGAAAGCAACAATCACTGTCATCGATGAGGATTATATCCGCCTGGACATTCTTGGCGTGACAGCATCGGGATCCGCTTACTTGTACTTTCCGACCTTGACCTGGCGTGTCTGGAAGAACCACCCCTTCTCGGTCGCCATCTCGATCGCCCACACTGCCCATAACGCCTCGCGTCGCCTCTCGGAGATGAGCTTGCCGTCTGCTGTGGTACAGGACTCGGAGAATTTAAAAGCGCCCGAAATCACGTCTTCCAGCACAGATCGCGGCACCTCTCCCATCGACTCGGCGAGACTGAAACGGTCGCAGCAGCCACCTCTCCAAGTGGGACTCAGCTTCTTCATCCGCACCCACAAAGGCACCACCCCCATGCTCCGGGCCCGGAAGACCTTGCCCGTCCTCATCGAGAGCTCCTACGGCCACAACGTCTTTGGCGACCACGGCGGCGGCAATCTCGCCGCCTACCCCAATCTCATCTGCATCGCCGGTGGAATCGGCATCACCGCCATCCTTCCCTTTCTGGCCGGTCACGTCGGACGTACTAAGCTCTACTGGGGAGTGGGTAAAGCGCCACTCGTGGAGGCTTTGCACGACACGCTCGCGGAGCCGGCGTTTGCGGGCGTCGAAGTCGAAGTCACGACGGGTCAACGCATGAATTTGCAGACCATCTTGCGCAAGGAAATTCGAGCCGATGCGGGCGCGGGCACCATGATTGTGGTGAGTGGACCGAATGGGATGGCGGATCGAGTGAGACATTTGACGAGCAAATATGCGGTGGAAGAGAGGGGGGCGGTGATTGCTTTTGTACAGGAGAGTTATAGTTTGTAGTAGTAGTAGTAGTAGTAGTAGTAGTAGGAGTAGTGGTAGTAGTAGTAGTAGTAGTAGTAGTAGTAGAAGAAGAAGTAGTAGTAGAAGTGATATTCTTTTTTTCAAAAAGAAATCTGGTAATGGATATGTAGGTAGCTAGCTATATAGGTTGCTGGGAAGGTACATAGTCATCATCATCGTCATCATCATTATCACGGCCTGGAAGAGGAAGAAGAAGAAGAAGAAGAAGAAGAAGGAGGAGTGAGAGGAGACTGGACGGCTCAATGAGCAGTCTCGAATTCCTCACATACTATTGACCCCGTCTCTGTTCTTTTCTTTTTTGTCTTCCTAGTCAACCAAGCATGTGTTAGATTAGATTAGATCCGGACTTACTATATCATCAGACAGAAGCACTACTACCGTGATTGATAACGATAACGAATAGTACCTACCTAAACATATATAGCTCGGACTTGCATTTGGTATAAGATGAGTTTATTTATTTGTGAACTGTTGGTGCTATTAGGTACTTACTATAAGATGGAGGAGGTACTGATTGTAGTTACAAAGCCCCATCTCACCTTTGCGGGCTCCAAGTACCGAGGCCCAAGGTTAAGTTAGTTTCTACAATGTACATGTAAATTTGGGACCATAATATATACTAACCAAACTACCAATCTCATTCTTCTCCACGTACATTAACTCACCATCTCCATCATCAACATCATTCATTTCTGCTCCCAATTGACGAGAAATTTCGAAA
>JH792584.1:27113-38816 GCA_000291705.1 Sphaerulina populicola P02.02b | reverse complement strand
GAAAAACTCGAGATACAATGGCCCACGCATCCACCTCAGCCAACCTGAGCGTATCCCGTCTCTTCGACTTCAGCCAACATGTCGTCCTCGTCACAGGCGGAGCCACAGGTCTAGGCGAAATGGCGGCGCAAGCATTCATTCAAAATGGAGCCTATGTTCTTATTGCTAGTCGGAAGAAGAGCCAATTGGAAGAAACTGCTGCGCGATTGAATCGACTCGGTCCGGGCAAATGTGATTATATTGTTGCAGATTTGAAGGATAAAGCGGGATGTATGGCGCTGTGTGAGGAGGTGAAGAAGAAGACGGATCGACTTACTGTGTTGTTGAATAATAGTGGAGCGACTTGGGTTCGTTTCTTCCACTCCATCAAAATGTCTTCTTCTTCATCTTCTTCTTCTCTGATACTCACAATCTCTTCCCCAGGGTGCACCATACGACGACTTCCCCGAATCCGGCTGGGACAAACTCATGGCACTCAACGTCAAATCCATCTTCTACACCACCGTCGGTCTACACTCCCTCCTCACCCACTCCGCCACACCCCACGACCCGTCCCGAGTGATCAACATCGCCTCCATGGCCGGCATCACCACCGTCGACGTGACCGTAGGCGAAGAAGGCGGACTCGCCGCTCCGGGCACAGGAACATTCTCCTACGGACCTTCCAAAGCAGCCTGTATCCATCTCTCCAAAGGCCAAGCGAGTAAATTGATGCCGGACCATGTGACGGTGAATTGTATTTGTCCCGGAGTGTTTCCCTCGCGAATGACGGCGTTTGGCATGGAGAGTGCGTTGGACACGTTGGTAGCCGGGCAGCCGAGTGGGAGAGTGGGCACGCCGGAGGATTTTGGGGGGTTGGTTCTGTTTTTGGCGAGTCGAGGGGCGGCGCATATGACGGGGAACGTCTTGGAGATTGATGGCGGGGCGACGTTGAGTGGGTATCGGAGTCGGAGGAAGGCGACGGGGAAGGGGAAGTTGTAAGTGAAGGGTATATGGGTTTTTTTTGTTAGGGTTTGAGGAAATATGAATATTCAACGCCTTATCTTCTATAAGGATATAAGCGAGTAGTAGGCACTAACCTAGGCGCGTAATAAAGTCGAAATATAGGAGTAGTATACTAGAAGCGTATACCTTATAGGTATAGTTATACATGGATAAGTACCTTACTAATATCCTTATAGATAGCGATGTATTCTAGATAAGCGAAGAAGATATCCCGCTCTTGTCCGTTCTGCTTCGACCTATCGATACGATACGATTAGGTACTTCGGTAGGTCCCCTCCCCCGCCTCTTCTCAATAGCTACCTATACCTACTATTACTATCACTACTACATACTATCCTACCACCACCGCTCCCATGGAGGAACAAGTCTCCCGTCTCGTCGACAAGCTCCAGCACAAACTCGCCAACCTCCCCGCGCACAAGCGATATCTCGTCGCCGTGAGCGGGATACCCGGGTCCGGAAAAACGACACTCGCCTCCCGAGTAGCCAGCTCCCTCAACTCCCGCTGCCGCTTGAACGAACATGAAAAGGGCAGCGCCGCCGACGATACGACGACCACTTCTGCCCTCGACGTCGCCACGTTCCTGCCCATGGACGGCTACCATCTCACACGCGCACAGCTCTCTGCCCTCCCCGACCCGGCACATGCTCACGCGCGTCGCGGCGCGGCGTTTACATTTGACGCGCCGGCATTTTTGGCGTTGGTGAAGAAATTGCGGGAGCCGATTGGTGCAGACACGAAGATCATTTACGCGCCGAGTTTCGACCACGCGGTCAAGGATCCCGTGGAGGGGGATATTGCGATTCCGCGCTCGAGTCGGGTGGTGGTGATGGAAGGAAATTATTTATCGTTGGGCCAAGGCGAGTGGAAGGAGGCGGCGGGGTTGATGGATGAGTTGTGGTTTGTGGAGGTGGAGATGGAGGTTGCGAGGAAGAGATTGGTGAGGAGGCATGTGGCGAGTGGGATTGCACGGGATGAGGAGGAAGCGGGGAGGAGGGCGGATGAAAATGATTTGGTGAATGGGAGGGAGATTGTGGCGGGGCGGTTGGAGGTGCATGAGGTGATACGGAGTGAGGAGGATGAGAGGTGGGGGCCGGAGAGGCAGGGTGTTGAGAAGGAGATGGGGAGCACGGGGTGAAGGAATATCAATCGTGATATGTTGAAGCTACGAGAGGTATAGGACACATGGATGACGAGAAGTCGGGTGTTGCAGTCCTTTGCGTAGAGAGCGATGTGACAGGAGTAGTAAGTAGCAGTCAGTGGCCGAGCAGTGGTGTTGCTCTCGGTATAGAGGCTCTGTATGCTGGCTGCATGTCGACATGTGAAGAGAAAGTAAGATACAGTACAGTAGGAGGTACCTTGGTTGGTCTGTCGGTCGTTTGGTCGGTCGTCATAACAGAAGATGCCCGTCGTCATAGCAGAGGCCGAGGGTCGTCATAGCAGATGACCACTTCGGCTTCAATCTTGGCGGTGGATGTCATTGCGACAAAACAGGGAAATGGCATCAGTCTCCACCGTAATGGAAAACACGTGAGATGTCATTATGAGAATGGCCATGGAAGGAACAGCGGGCAAGGCAAGGGAAGGGAAGGGAAGGCAAGGGAAAGAAAAGGAAAGAAAAGGAAAGGAAAGGGCACGGTTCGCAGTGGCTTGATGGTTGTGAGTTGTGACGTAGGTAATGCGCCATCATCAGAGAGAGAGAGACAGAGCTGAGAGCTCCATATTCTATTCAATTCATCTCTCTCTCTCATTCTCCTCATTCACCTCATCCACCTCCATCACCACAACAACACTTCACCCACATCTCCCATCTCCCATCAACCGCACACACCACCACCACCACCGCTACCACCACTACCATCAACATGTCTCTCAGCTGTATGTCGTCTCTCCCCCCACCAGCCTCCTCCCATCGCATTGAGAGAAGAGAAGAGAAGAGAAGAGAAGAAAAGAACAAGACAAGACACGAAAACAACGACTAACTTCTCCATCTTCCATCAGACCTCCCACCAGTGAAGCCATCGGCCATCGCCCTCGGCACCCTCTTCAACCATGCCGCATCGCTCGCCGTCCTTGGCCCCGTCTTTGGCGACACATACCGCCGCGCCATGCAAGCCAACAGCAACGAGGAATTCTTCAAGTCCAAGGAGGCTGCTTCTGCTGGTGCCGCTTGGGGCACTTCGCTCATCGGCTCCGCCGTCCAGTCATACGGTGTGGGCGCTCTCATCAACGCCACCGGTACTCTGTCCTACAAGGGCGCTGCATACCTCGGCGCTCTGATCTTCGCTGCCTCGTCCGCCCCATCGGTAGGTCATTCTCATCACCATCATCTCCATCACACCACTAACTCTGCACAGTTCATCGCACAAATCACCACCGAGAAGCGCCCTCTTGACACCGTCGCCGTCGGCGCCCTTGCCCGTGTCTTCGAGACTGTCGGTCTGTCGCTGTTCCTCACCTACTGGGGTACCCGCACCAATCCATTCGACTCGCGCCTCCAGTAGATGATGAAGAGTACAGCGCAGAAGCTGTGAGAGATGGACTTTTACTACGAAAAATGGAAGTTTTGCCGACGCGCAGAATCTTCAAGGTTGGAGATAGCGGTGGAAATGCAGACCCTTTGAGCTACTCCTTCTATATGTATACTCCGCTACGGGAGGCCCTTTGAAATGAATACTAGTTTCTTGTACGTCTCGAGTACCTGATTATTGATATAGTGATGTGACTTTGCGTCTCTTCGTATTGTCCTCGGCTGATGCCCCAAATGCCGACTCTCCGACGTCGAACTTTATCTCTCGATTTTCTATAATGGTTATTCGTTTTTTCTTTTCCTACTCTTCATCGCCATCACATGTGCCACTGAAACAAGACTTTGACCAAGAACGATTCTGCAAGGAAAAAGATTCCTCTCCAATTGAGCGAGAGCGACAACCAGAGCCATGGCAACCGACCTCTTTGCGATTGCAGTCGACGCCGATGATTATGCCGCCACGGCCGCGAATGATGTCCATCATATCACTCGCACCGACGGAGGTGAAGCAGCAGCAGCAGCAGCAGTAGAACAGAAAGAATATGACGATGTTGATAAAGAAGAAGAAGAAAAAGAAAAAGAAAAAGAAGAAAAAGATCGAACCTTTCAATCCGAAGAAGATTTTCAACACCAACGAGCGAATTATTCTGCCAAAATGTATTGTGGTGGAGAAACCCCTCGTCGATTGGGATTATATTCCGAATTGAAAGTTTTGGTTCCTGTTTTGGATGTGGATTTGGATGTGGATGTGAATAGACAACAACAACAACAACAACAACAGCATCCGACGCAATATGAAGATGTCGAGGGAAATAAAATCAAACTCTCCAAACCACAAATCCAACTACTCGGTCAAGTCGTAGGAGAAATGTATTATGAAGAAGAGTATGAGAAAATTGTGCAATTGTGTGGATTGGTGAGGAGAAGGTGTTGGTTGGATCGAGAGAAGGGATTGGGGGAGAGGTTGAGGAGGTGGGAGGGGAGGAGTTTGGGTAGAGAGAGAGGAGGGGGGAGAAGAGGAGGGTAATAGGGGGGTAGGGTAAAGGGGGAAAGGGGGAGGAGTTCGAACTCGCAACGCTAGAAAAGCTTGGTCGAAAGAGAGACCGTGTTTGAAGTCGCAACGCTACCTACTAGAAGAGCTCGATGTTCCCGATATGATCGGCAAAGTAACCTCTCAGCGGCATCGTAGAAGATACGCTCGAAGTGGTCCTGGATAATATCGAAGAGGTGCCGCCGCGTGAAGTAGTGCTATCCGTGGAGAGTGAAGCACTCGACAAAGAGGGTAGTAGATTGCTCGAGGAGGAACTCCGAGCGACAGTACTACTTGCGGTGATCACGCCGCCGGAAGAGCTCAAAGGGCGCGATTGGCTTGAAGATGACGAGGACAAGAGTGTGTTACTTGGTGCAGATATTGGTATAGTAGTACTCGCGGAAGAAGCTGACGTGCTCTCTGATGATACTGTTGAGCTAGGCGATACCAGAATGGGATCGACAGTGAACGTGGACGGTTCGAAGGACGTTGATTGAAGAGGCGAGGGCTGAAGTCGTTAATGTCCTTGTTGTAGAAGATGACACTGGGTTTCCGGTGCCAGCAGGTGGGCTCTGTATCAAAGGTGTGGAGCGAGAAGACATCGAGGATCTTGAAGTGCTAGACGGAAATAATGTGCTGGACAATCCAAACTGTTCGCCAAGTACACATACCTTGAGATCTGTGTTTTCACTCGCTAGCTAGGCGAACGCAATTCAACTGCTGCTTGGTAGAACTGCCTGTACCTACTATGTTGTACAGGCTCTCTTGATCAATTGCACAAGATTAGCTGAATCTTGTCGGCGTATAAAAGCTTCTGCGCGCTTGATTCCTAGCTAGAGCTGTCAATGGGTCGGTGCGAGGCAAGGAGGTAGCCAAGAACGGGCTGCATCTTTGATCTTTTGCTCGTCGGACACGTGTCTGTCATGTAGACCCATCGGCGGGATGCGGCGTAAAGTCATCTGCCAGAGCATTGGCCCACAACTACGAAGGCTGCGAGCTCTCATTCCGCTCTACGAGTTCACCAACACCGAGCTGTCTCCCAACCTTCACTTTCCGCAGTTTCTCTGTTCCTTCGGCGGCAGCAGCAGCAGCAGCAGCAGAAGCGTCGCCACCAGCTTTCTCAATACTTCCCACGGCATTGCCTTCATCTTGCACTCCCTCGTCATCGGAGTCCTGATCAATCTCGTTCCGCAAAAAGTCCAAATCCATGCGCATACTGTATGCATCCTCGCCATCAGCATAGTATTTCGCCTCGGTGGCAATCACCTTGAAGCCGAGCGTATCTCTGTATAGTGATAATGCGGCCATGTTGGACTCGCGCACATGCAGGGACACATATTGTGCTCCCCATGTCTCGAACATTGCTCTTTCTGTGACGGCGTTAGCTCCTCCTCACTGTCGCTGCACTCTTCTATGCCACATACGACTTTGGCGCATGAGCTTCTCCGCTAGCCCTAATCGTCTATGTGTGCGCATGACACTGAGTGATGTGATATGACCGTGCTGAACTCCGTCTTGCGGATCTTCTTCCATCTTTGCCAGTACATAACCGACAACCTTGGGTGCATCATAGGGTGTTTTCTGAGGTCTTGAAATCTAATTCCAAGTCAATATCGCTCTGGCTCCTGTCTGTTCCTCTCTTTCCCAGCTCAAGGCAGACGTACGTCTACGGCTACGTAGCTCAATTGTGGCCAGCTCAAGGCATGGTACATGTAGTATTTGCAAAAGTAGTTCTCGGGCAGGTTCGTAACGTTCGCCTTCTGGACGTGCGGAATATCGGAGAGCTGGAGTACGCGGATATCCATGGCGGCGGTGTGGGCTCGACGGAACCAGTGATGGAGTGAAGCTGGAATCAAATGAATGTTTTGGAGGCTCAGCTCAAATGCTCGGTGATGGAGTTTCGCCGATCCTTTCAGCCTGAGGCATACAGTATCCACTTTCACATGCGAAAACAAGTGTACAGGCATGTTCATTTTCACTTCAAGACGGGGAGAAGAGTTGCCCGTGGTAGGAGGTACATGTAATTACAGTCTTTTCTGTGCGATACTATTTGCGAGCAGAACGGACCCAACTTCACAACCAATTGGCCTCTTGCAGTCTGCTCAAACCTCGATATAGATACTCAGGTAGGTACTGTACAGCTCATCCAACATCTCATCTCCTCCCTTCATTCCTTGTCGTCCGCTGGCGGCGGTAGATGATGCCGAGGATGACCTCCTATATACCTCCTAAGATGTACATATACCTCCTAGTGCTGTAAGGTCCGGCCGACATAAGTGACGTGCGCACCCTGCAGAGGGTTGGAACCAGGAGGTCTTCATGAACCTAAACCCCGCCAAGTGAGTTCAAGGGTGGTCGGCAGTAGGAGGGAGGTAAGTTCGCAGACTTTGGGATATTCCTTACTACAGCACGTATACCTACCGCACAGTACCTGACCGCGCACGAGTTGACTGTTCCACCCGTTTGGTCGCACTGTGTTTCATCGAGCTGCTTTGGGCCTCTCGCGCCCTGTGAGGATTCCGACAGTCTGGCGCGGGCGGCGTGACACGGGCGTCAGCGCGCACACCGCATTGGCACCTAGGGATCGCATTGCCGTTGGTCAGCAGAAAGCTGACTGACTCTGAGGTCGACTTCGATGCCGCATCTCGCAACCACCTCGTCGGCCAGCACCTCGGTCTTTGCGCGCTTCAAAAGGCACAACACGGGCGGCAGTGGAACAACGAGCAGTGGAGATGCTGCTGCTGCTGCGCTTGCTTCTTCTCCCGAAAAGAATCGCGCTGACCTGAAGTTGCGTCGACCGCGAACCGCCTCCGTGAGCGGACCCGGCGGCGCTGTCGAGTGGAAAGGAGGGAAGCTGGTGCAGCACGACCAGATCACCAAGACGCAAAACAGCCACCGGCGCGACAGCAGCATCCTCAGCCTGACGACGACGGTCGCCGACAGCGCAAAGGAGTTTGGCGCCAATGTGCGGAGGAGTGTGAGTCTGCGGTCTCAGTCTCAATCCCAGAGAGGCAGTGGCAGTGGCTCCTCCTTTGGCAACGGCAACAATACCAGTAGCAGTACCCCCCACAGCAGCGCAAGGGTGTCGGGATCGGGTCAGCACTCTACACCCTTGAGCGCTGCGAGCGCGGTCGAGCCTTCGGAAGAGGAGTGGAAGGAGAGGGACAAGGTGGATAGCACGATCGCGCCGACGGCGGCTGCGACTACAACGACTACGACTGCGACTGGGACTCCGACTGCGACGGCATCAGGTCCAGCTTCTGCACAACCTCCACTGCGGAGGAAGATTTCGCTCACGGCCAAAGGCCTCACATCCAAGTTCAAGTCGACCGAGGCACTTCCCAGCCTCCAGTCACCTGTATACCTCCAGAGCGTAGGCACATTTTCGCCGCCTGCCCTCGAACGCGGCGATCCAATGTTGGTCTCCGCTCCGCCTAGCCACCCTCCTCCTCCACTGGGCAGGAAAATGTCGGATCAGCTCCGCCCAGGCCTGCAGACACAAACCAGCGCGACGCGGGACATTTCCTCGTCGCATGGCACTGGTGCATCTCTCCAGCAGGCTTCATCTGTGCCTCAAAGCGTATCAGGTGGACCTCTCAACCCGAACACGATATACACGACAATTCAGGAAACTTCTGCAAAGCGCATGGCGACGATTGACTATATGCGCAAACTGCATGAAGGCGACATCTTTTACTTTGGAACCATGCACTACTCTCCCGCCGTGCTCCAAAGTTTGCCTTCGATGCAGGCGCACAAGCTGGGACGACGAGCGACCAATTATCTCTTACTCGGGTACAGTCTCCCGTTGGTGCTCGACGTCAACTCGAACACGCCTATGGAATTTCTGAGAGCTCTGTCTGGCCTGTTGGCAGAATTTGAAACGTATCAAACTCTGTGCGGGTTTGATGCCAGCGGAAACACGGTCAAGAACAGTCGCATGGGAGGCATGTTCAAATCCAGCATCCGCAGCACCAAAGGGCGTCGTTCTAGTACCGCGATTGCACCCAGTGATTTGGCTCTCGACCCCCGACAAGCGGAACTCTTGGGGCTCACTTCCCATCGGGATCCCCAGGACTTGACATCATCCATCAACCCCACCGGACACGAATTCAGTTTTCTCATGACGCCCAACATACCGTTTGAGCCGGACTTTAGCACCACTCTGGGGACGTTGTGTGATAGTCTGATTGACACGTATGCGAAACTGACGGAGCTGGTGTCGGGGCCGGAACACTGCACCCCGTTGGTGGGAGAGGCATTTTCGAAGGCGGACAAGGCGATCCGGAAGATTCTGGTGGCGAATGTGATGAGGGAGTTTGAAGAGACGACGAGAGGTGGAATGAAGAGCGAAATGACGGGACTGGGGAAGCTGACGCTTGGTGGGCTCATGTAGGACGTGGGCTGTGAACGTCAGTGGGGGGATGATGCATGATGCATGACGATGATGATGACGATGATGATGATGATGTGAGAGCACCAGAAGATGGAGAAAGCACGAAAGAGGTGCAAATCAGGAGGAGTGACGACGGTATACATGGCTGCGGTGCTGGGAAGGATCGGTGTTATGACGACGACGATACCCTGGGGGATTTAAATGGCTGGCTTGCAGGTGGCTTGAGATTTGGTCGGATGTGATACCCCCCTCCCCTTCTACTACTTACTATGGTGGCGTTGTTCAATGGGGGTGTATTGTATATCTACAGGTAGGTAAGTAGATATGAGAAGGATTCCATCATGCGGTTTCTTGGCTGTCCCACCTGACTAGAGTAGGTATCTAGGTAGGAGGTAGGATACTGTAAGGTACCTGAGTGCCATTGTGCCTTGGATGTTTCATACATGTAGTCATGAGTACATGTAGGTAGGTGCAGGTACCGGTACAGGTCTGATCATCTGCAGGTACCGTGGTTCAGCCTCAGGCCTCCACCCTGTTGTTGTTGTTGTTGTTGTTGTTGTTGTTGTTGTCATGTATACATACCTACTACCTGTACCTTACCTACATGTATGCACTACTACCTATATTGTTCCCCTACACGCCCGTTCCTCAATACATGTTCTATCGGAACACTCGGCTTAAAAGCTTAGGAGGTAGGTACAGGTAGGTAGGTACAGTACATACACAGTACATGTATCGTTGATCTCAACTGTCAAGTGTCAATCGACCGACCTAGGCTAGAACTAGGCTACCTATTTCCAGAAGGAGAAATTCCTGAACCGACGCTAGCCGCCCGGCATTACTTACTCGGATCATTGGGATTTTGTTGGAAACTTTTTTTTTCTTTCGGTCTTCATATACGCACCCACTTTATTTATTGTCATTATGACTCTGTTCTTGTTCCGGTAGGTACATTATGTAAGAAGAATGATGCGATAATGAGTCTAGGTATAGGTACAGTAGGTATAGTATTATTGTATTATACCGCTGCTGACCGAAAGGAGGAGGAGGATAATCGAGATGGGAAATACACCCTTGCTTCCTTCCGCTGGCGCTGGCTGTCGGGGAATTCTTATCGACGTCAACACCTCCTACCTACCTCCTGGAGTGAGTGGGTGAGGTGGTATTGTGCCCCCTCTTCAGTAGAAGAAAAAAAAAGAAAAAAAAAAAAAACTCGGTGCTGCTAGAAGGTCCAGTCCGGTCCATTGTCTCTCTACCTCTACTGTGACTCAGACTACTGCTTGTACTTTGTCCTCTGTTCTGCTCTGCTTTGTTCTTATACTATACCACTCACTACTGCTGCCTCACTATTCACTCCCTCCCTCACCCACACAACATGGCACCAGCAGCCCTCACTCCAGACCAATCTGGCACCTCAACACCCACCTCTACCTCCGCCTCCGCCCTCACTCAGGCCGGCATCAAACACGCCCTCAATGGCAAGACCGACTCCTCCTCCTCCTCCAATGGCGATGGTCTCCGCCCCCTCGACACCTCCCTCATGACCTTCACCTACACCACCTCGCCCCGCCCCGTTCCTTCTCTCGACTCGGCCGAGTTCATCGCTCAAAAGACTTGCACAGACCACATGGTCTCCGCCCGCTGGACGGTCGAACACGGCTGGGACGCCCCAGAACTCAAACCCTACGGCCCTCTCCCCATCTGGCCCTCTGCCAGCGTCCTCCACTACGCAACCGAATGCTTCGAAGGCCTGAAACTCTACCGCGGCTACGATGGCAAGTTGCGACTCTTCCGTCCCAACCGCAACTGCGCAAGAATGCGAAAATCCGCCGCCAGAATCGCTCTTCCCGACTTCGACCCTAAAGAGCTAGAAAAGATGATTGTGACCCTCTGTGCGACAGACGGGGATAAATGGCTGCCCGCAGAGCGCGCCGGACATTTCCTCTACGTGCGGCCGACCATGATTGGTACCGATCAGGCATTAGGCGTGCAAAGGCCGCGAGAAGCGTTGCTCTACGTGATCATTGCCTGTTTCCCCGACATGAGCAAGAGTATCCCTCCGGCGTTGAACGGCGGCGTGGCCGAGGAGAAGAAGGAACGTGCGGGTCTGAAGTTGTTGGCGAGTAACGAGGACACCATCCGTGCATGGCCCGGGGGATTCGGATATGCCAAGTTGGGAGCCAATTACGGTCCTTCGCTGGTGGCACAGGGTGAAGCCCGTTCGCGGGGTTTCGATCAAGTGTTGTGGTTGTTTGGAAAAGAGTGCTATGTCACGGAAGCCGGCGCGTCGAATTTCTTCCTCGTCTGGAGATCCAAGGAGTCGGGGAAACTGCAACTCGTCACGGCGCCGTTGGAGGAACGCATCATTCTCGAAGGTGTGACTCGCGCGTCTATTCTCGAATTGGGCAAGTCTCGCTTAAACAAGCCCGTGGGCGAGTTGGAGGAATTGGAAGTCGTCGAGCAGAGATTCACCATGGACGACATCCTCTCCGCCGCAGACGAAGGCAGACTCGTCGAAGTCTTTGCTGCAGGCACAGCCTTCTTCGTGGCGCCCGTCGGTTTAATCCACTTCCGCAACCAGAATCTGGAAATCCCCTTGGCCGAGGGTGAAACGGGTGTATACGCGAAGCTGATCAAGAGCTGGTTGGTGAGTATCATGTATGGAAAGGAGGAGCATGAGTGGGGGTGTTCTCGTCAAGTAGACATAGAGAGAGAGAGAGAGAGAGAGAGAGAGAGAGAAG
>JH792584.1:0-18830 GCA_000291705.1 Sphaerulina populicola P02.02b | reverse complement strand
ACTCTAGGTTAGATACCTAATATACCTAGGTTATATAATATACCTAATGTGCCTAGTATGCCTAGGGTATCTGATATGCCTAATATGTATTACGTATGTAGGTCAGCTAATATAGGTTACCTAATATGCCTAAGTTCTGTAGTTCTATTAATATCCCCCTACCTTAGTACTAAGGCATCAATCTAATCCGGCTAATAAGAGCCCTCGAAAAGGGTATTAGTTGTTATAGGTATTGTTTTTATTACTGCAATCGACTCTTTACTACGATCGTAAAGTCGTATAGTCGAGCAGTCGTATAATCGGCTCTCGTTACTACTATCGTATAGTAGTCACTATTGTCTACTCTTATATACCCTAAGAGCTTTTCTGAACTCTACGAATACTAGTCGTAGTAGTAGCTTCGTAAGGCTATCTACGACTATACGGTTCGTCGGTGTCTATTGAATATCTACCTCTTTACTTTCTATCTTCTCGTACTACTAGCGCTCTTGAATAGCGATATGTTTCGTCCGCGAGTAATGTACCTATAGGTTCTTCGCGAGTGCGATAGCCCTAGCGTTATTACCGAAGATTACTATCGCTTGTGCCTACCCTTTACCTAACTGTTCTAATAGCCGTCTTAACCAAATCGCCTCTTTATATGCTTGAGTCTAGCCTATTAGTTCGGCTTCGTAGGTAGAAAGTACTACCGTAGGCTATCGTTTCGAGCTCTACGTAATAGCGCCGCTGCCTAGGTTGAACGTATAACCGGCGGTTGATCGTCTCGTATCGGTATCGCCGGCCCAATCGGAGTCGGTATAGCCGTAAAGATCGGTAAGTTCGCCCGTAAATGTAAGTTCGTAGTGAATAGTACTACGGAGATAACGGAAGATATCCGTTACTACTACGTAGTATTCGGTTGTCGGGTTACTAGCGAATCGACTTACTACTAACACTACGTATGCAATGTCTAGTCGTATGCCTAGTATCGTATACATAAGTAAACCTACTACGCTCTAGTATTTAGTACGGAACGCGTCGGCAGCTTAATAGCCGTTCGGCGTAGGGGTTAGTTTTCGACTTAGATCGAGTAGAATAGCTTTGACCTTTACGTTGTTCTATATATCGTATTTCTTCAAGAATTGCTCGATGTAGTTACTCTAACTTAGGTAAATAGTGTATATAGTACGGTTACGTCTGATCGTTATACCTAAGTAGTAATAGTATAGCCCTAGGTTGCTTATCTCGAATCGATTACTAAGGTATTTCTTTACGCTATTGATTTCCGTAATGTATAGGCCTACAATAAGTAAATTATCTACGTAGACTACGATAAATGTCTTACCCTTTACGAACACACTTATATCTACGTCTAGAGTAGTGAATCCGGCCGCTTCTAGGTACGTAGTTAATATAGCGTACCAAATGCGAGGTGACTATCGGAGTCCGTAAAGCGCTTTAAGCAGTAAACAGACGTTGTTGGTACCGTCGGTAAATCCGTCCGGTTGTTCTATATAGATAGGCTCTTTACCGTCGAGGGTACCGTAAAGAAATGCTGTCTTTACGTCTATCTGCTCGATTTCGTAATCTCTGGCTATAGCGATAGCGAACAGTACTTTGTAGCTTATAGGCTTTACGACTAACGCGTAGGTTTCGAGGTAGTTACTATCTTGTATAAACCCCTTTACTACCTAGTAGCACTTATACTTCACTGTGTTACTAATGCGTTTGATTTTGAATACCTACCTGCCTTTAAGGATCTTACTATTAGCTTCTAATCGTTTGATCACTCGCTATACTACGTTGCGCTATAGTGAACGGTGTTCGTCGTCTAGTGCGGGCTTCTAGTTACTCTATCTACCGCTATAGAGCTTGGCGTCGTCGTATGAAGACGGCTCGTACGGCTCTAAGGCTAGTGAATAGCTTATAAGTGTAAGGAGTAATAGGTTGAATTAAGTATTAGAGGCGTTATTTTAGTACTAATAGAGATATCTCGGTTTGCGCTATCGTTTGCCTTCTTGAATGAGTTCGGCTGTCGGTACGTTAATACCGATTGTTTTGGGTCGTATATTTAATACGTACCCCGGAGGTATAGATAGTAGTAATTGCTCGTAGCCTAGCTATAGTAACTCGTAGTCTCGTAACTCGTAGTTCGTAGACTCGTAGTTCGTAGACTCGTAGCCTGTCTATAGTAACTCGTAGCTATAGTAACTGTCGCTCGTTATAGGGCGAGTTCTTTTTGATAATAGTAGGTAACCTATTATTGGTCGTTTTGAGGATAGACCCGCTTTTTCTAGTAACCCCCCGGATTTAGCCGGGGTGTTAGCGGAAATAATTGGTTGTTAAGCTGTTTCTACTATTTCTTTGTCTCCCCCTAGCTCTACTGCCGTATTATCTGCGTCGTTACTATCGCTCGTAGTAACGCTAGTATAGTTAGGGTATAGTTCATCGAAGTCTACGTCGAAGCGCTATTGTAGACGCCTAGGGTTCTCGGAAGTAACGAGATAGTGCCCGTTACCTTTGAACCCTAGTAACTATTCGATTCTAGCCTTAGTACCAATTAACTTGTTTATGTCGGCAGTTAATCGATAGACGTATGCTTTGTAGCCGATAATTCGTATATTGGCGAGGTACGGTTTGTTGCCTGTCTATGCCTCGTATAGAGTAACTATCAACCTACGATATAGTGATCGGTTCCGTAGGTACGTAATTCCGTATTCGATTACTAAGGACTAGTAACGTAGGTCAAGGTTTGGTGAATATAGTATAGTAGACTACGTTTTTTGTTCGATTACTTTGTTATAGGCTTCGGCGACACCGTTCTGTTAGTGTTGTTCGGTACTAGATAGGTATAACGTAATCCCCCTATTTCGGAGCTATCTAAGGCAACTGTCGCTTATGTTCTTACCCCCCCTGTCTTGGATAAGAAGGGTCGTAAAGCATTCGGGGGTACTGTTTATAGTAATGAATTCTTCTATAGTAACTAGCGCGTCGGAGCGTCGTTGAATTAGTTTAGTGACTCCCTACTAGCTCTAGTTATTAATAATACTAACAAAGTATTTGTACCCGTCGAATGACTCGATTGGCGCGTATACTACGTCGGTATAGATAACGTCCATTTTGTAACGTCCGCGTAGAAGGTAATAAGTGTATGGTTTTAATAACTGTCGGCCGAGTACGCAGCTTTTATAGATATAGTAACTGTCGTCGCGTATTGCTTCTATTCCGGTAGCTATAGTTCGGAGTTTGGTTAGGCCGCGTTCGCTAAGGTGTGCTATTCGCTTATACTATAATCGGAGTAACTTGTCTACGGAGTAGGCGGCTCCGTAGAATCCGGTAACTAGTAGTTAAGATAGTCATTCTTAGTGTATATCTAGTATTAGCAATCTACTAGTAATTGTTGTAGTGAACTCGTTACCTCCCTACGTAAAGGTAAGGCCGTTACTAGTTTTCGAGATGCTCTAGATATATAGCTATATAGCGTTGAGTAATAGGAGGTTGACGCCTACGCTTAGTAAATACTACGTATTAGGTATCTGGATCTACCTGCTATTTCTGCATCGAATCCGTAACGTGCCCTAACCAATTAGTGTAAGTTTCGCGCCGCTAATGCTATTAGACACCGCCGTAGAATCGATAGTATCGTAGGTTCCGCCGATGAATAGGTCTTTGCGACCGATAAGTGATCCGGTCGCTCTACTATCGAGGATAAAGCAATCGTAAAGGTTAATACCTCGGTGAATAGCTATATATTCGCGAGTAGTATCGTAAGATATAAAGTATATAGCTTTACCTATTAGCAACACGTTGTGTCGTTCTTTACTCTTTGCTACTACTGCCTTGTCTCTAAATACGGCGTCGTCGGTAGTTTTGTAACAGCTAGGTTCCCCTGAACCTGTACAACCTGTATAACCCTAACCGCCTGTATGTACGGGCTGCGGGCCTATATAAGGTAATCTACTCGGATAGCCGGACTATCGAGGTTCCGAGAGGAAAGTTACCTCGGACCTCGGACGGCCTCGTATATAGAGCGTAGGGGCAGCGTATATGTATATTAGTCTATTCGTACCCCTTTATTCGGAAGGGCAAGAATTAGTTTGTACACTTTCCTACGCGGTAGGAAAGAGGACTCTATACATCGCTATATACCCCCTCTTACATTTCTAATTCTTCTACCTTTCTAAAGGGTAGTAATCTATAGAGATCTAATCTAATAGCTCTACGACCAACTACTCGCAATACACCCGTACCCGCTACGCAGGTAGGCCGTATTACCGAAGTCGGAGACGACGAACCTCCTTAGGGAGAAGCGTTAGCCTCTATAGAGACTAAGGGCTATACCTAGTAGGAAGCGTAACCTTAAGCGTAACCTTACCAACTAGGAGAGGAAGTCCCTCTACGAGAGACTCCCTCTACCTAGCTAGGAGTACCCGATACGTATACGAGACGCATTTAAATCGAGTAGGCCAACTATAGGCTACGCGAGGAGATAGCTCTTCGGGCCGCCGAAGAGGAGTACTAGCGGCTCCTACGATTGAGCCGTACCCTATCGATACGGCTACCGTCTATACGGGTACCGTCCGTATCAGTCGCACCGTAGTCTAACTCCGAGGAGGACGACGTAGTTCGTACGAGCGACCTACGAGTCGCCCGCGACTCGTATTCTACCCGTAGCCCTAAGGTTCGCGAACTAAAGGCTTTTAAGGGAGAAACCGACAAAGAGTATCGCGAGTTTATCCGCAGCTTAGAGATCATCTTTCTTAATAGCCCGCGAGAGTATCGCACCGATACAGACAAGGTACTATACGGAATCATATAGCTCGCAGGCGAAGCGTAGGAGACGTAGTATAATAAGTACGATAATAGTAAGCCCCCTAACGGTTATACTTAGAGTGACTTCAAGGAGTAGTTATACAACGTTATCGGTAACCAGTCGAATCGCCTAATCGGGGTAATAATCGACTACGATAAGGCTAAGTAGGGCCCCGAGTAGGGGGTACGCTACTTCGCCGGTTAGCTTAGCTACTTAGAAGCCCAACTCGGTAACTATACCGAAGCGCAGCTAACTCGCTACCTCCTCGCCAAGTTGAAGCCGTCGCTTCGCAAGGATATCGTTAAAGGTTATAAGATCCCTACTAAGCGTACCGACCTTGTCGCCTTAGCTCGTCGCCTAGAGTAGGCCGACCTTTCTCTTTCCGTCCGTTAGAAGGACGATCATTACGGCCGCTGCGATAACAGCGCGTAGGGCAAACGCAAGCGTACCGAGAGTAACGTACCTAAGCGTCGTAACGACCGTAGCGACCGCAGCAAGAGCCGTAGTGGTCGCAGCGGAGGTAATAGCAAAGCATCCTCTAGCTCTACCGTACCTAGGCATAAGAACCTTGAGTGTTACTCGTATAAGAAGAAGGGTCATATCGCTTCCGACTCTATCTGCCCTAACTACGCGGACCGTAAGAAGTCGAACACGGTTCGTAAGGTAACCGTAGCCGACTCGCAGTCCGATCCAAAAAAAGGCAAGGCATCGGAGAAGAGTCGCGATCTCTAGATACTAATCAAATCGAGTACGGCGACGACCTATTGCCTATCTAGGCACACTACACCCGTACGCTTAAGGGAGCAGTCGACGCGTAAGCGAATCGCGTAGCAGCTACTATAATATTGGATAACGCCGCCGACATTAATGTAGTGTCTCGTAGCTTTATACTACAGTATAGCCTAGCGCGTCGTTAAAACGCTATCCTTCCCCCGGCTACGTCCTTTATAGGACAGATAGGCTACTACTACGGTGCGCACTACCTGCGCATTACACTCGTAGACTCTACGGGCAAGGAACGTACGTCGGGAGGCTTGTTCTACGCCTACGATACACTAGAGCCGAACTTGATCTTAGGTCGCCTATAGAGGCGTAACCAACGGGTAATAGTTAGTAGCGCGACTAATAAGTAGCGCTACGGAGGAGAGTTCTTTAAAGTATAGTGTTAAGACGCCTCGGAGTTCTATAAGAATATATCTAAAGCGTCGTATGTCTACGCTGTTATAGTACGTAAGACAGAAGCAGGCGTTACGCTACTAGACATCCTAGCGGAGTATCGTAACTTCTAAGACGTATTGCTTCTAACGGAAGAATAGCGTAGCAAGCCTATAGACGGCGCAGAGCATGCGATTAACCTGCGACCCGGTACCGTGCCGCCCTTCCGACTACTGTACTATCAGTTAGGCACTAAGCTGGACTACCTTTACAAGTATATCGTAAGTACTCTAGAGTATAACTAGATCGAGGGTAGCCTATTAGAAGTAGGTACACTAGTACTATTCGTGCCTAAGAAGGACGGAACTCTGCGGCTGTGTATCGACTATCGTAGTCTGAACGATATTACCGTTAAGAATCGACACCCTCTGCCCCTTATAGGCGAGACGCTAGACAGGCTTATAGGAGCCGAATAGTTTACCTATCTCGACCTTGCGGACGCGTACTATCGTATCCGTATCAAGCTAAGCGACCGCTAGAAGACTGCGTTCCGTACGCGCTACGGTCACTTCTAGTACAAGGTTATGCCCTTTAGCCTAACCAACGCCCTAGCAACCTTCCAAGCTTACATCAATCGTACCCTAGGAGGGTTAGTAGATATAATCTGCGTCGTCTACCTAGATAATATCCTTATCTACAGCAAGACGCGCGATCAGTACGTAAAGGACGTACGTACAGTGCTTAAGAGGCTTAGGCGCTTCGTACTCTACGCGCAACTAAGGAAGTGCAAGTTCTTCCGTAAGGAGGTTAACTACCTTAGGTTTGTCGTAACTACTAGCGGCGTAGCTATAGACCCTAGTAGGGTAGACGCAATTAAGGCGTAGCTAACACCTACTACCTTAACGGAGGTACAATCCTTTCTAGGCTTCGCGAACTTCTATCGTAGGTTTATCTTCGAATACTCGAGGGTAGTAGCTCTATTGATAGTACTATCCAAGGGAGCCGTTAAAGGGAAGAAGCCTAGGCCTATCAACTAGGGCGTAGCTAAAGAGTATACGTTCTAGGAGATCAAACTGCGGTTCTAGTAAGCACCTCTATTAAGGTACTACGACCCGGCGTTACGGCTGCGCATCGAAAGCGATACTTCTGCGTTTGCAATTGCAGGCGTATTAAGTCAACTCTTTGGCTTAGAATAGTACCCTATTGCCTTCTACTCGCGGAAGATAATACCCGCCGAGTACAACTATAAGACGCACGACTCGGAGTTGCTAGTAGTAGTAGAGTCGTTTAAGATATAGCGACTATACTACGAAGGCGCCTAGTATACGGTTAAGGTACTGGTCGATTACGCGAACCTACGTAGGTTCATAGGCGTAAAGAAGCTTACAGGCAGACAGGCCAGATAGGCTATATTCCTTACGGCGTTTGATTTCACAATCACCTACTAAGCCGGCAAGAAGAATCTAGCGGATGCGCCGTCGCGGCGTAGTAACTACGTACAAGAGTCGCAAGAGGTATCCAACCTCCTGCCTACCTTGTAGACGAAGCTGTAGTTATAGGACGGTCGTACGATAGAAGCAGACTATCCGAAGGTAGCTCGTATCCGTATAACCTGCGAGCGTATGTACCGTAACTTCCCTAAGCAGCGATAGGTTCAATTCCCTAAGTAGCGACAAACTAGTAATATACAGTAGAGCTATACGTCGCTAATACGCATTGCAAGAGTGATTGCGTAGGACGACTATCCGTACGCCAACGTATCAGACCTGATCCTCGGATACATACGCGCCCTAGTCTAGTCTGAACCAGAAGCCTACGTAGTATACGAGTAGGCAATAAGCAACTAAGGCATATACGATAAGTATACGGCTCGTAACGGGAACCTGTAGGTCGGAGACGTACTGTACGTACCTAAGGACTACGCACTTAGAGCGTAGATCATGCGTATACACTACGACGACCCGTTAGCTAGGCACTTTAGTAAGGACAAAACGATCGCTTTGATCCGTCGGAAGTATTTCTAGCTAGGCATGTCTACCGAGGTGTCCGAGTACGTCGTAGAATACGACTTATACTAGAAGGCAAAGGCGAGGCGCTATCGACCGTACGGCGAGCTGACTGCGCTGCCGATGCCTAAGAGGCCGTTCTAGGAACTGACCTAGGACTTTATTACGGACCTTCCGCCTAGCAAGCGAGGCGATAGCGTATATAATGCGATCCTTATAATCGTCGACAGGTACACGAAGATAGTTACGTTCGTACCTACTACTAAGAAGTATACTAGCGTAGACCTCGTCGATATCCTCGTCTATAAGATTGTCTATCGTTTTGGCTTACCCGCGGGTATAGTAAGCGATCGCGGATCGGTGTTCACGTCGCAGTTCTAGGCCGACTTCTGTTATAAAGCGTAGGTTAAACGTAGTGTAACAGCTAGGTTCCCCTGAACCTGCACAAGCCTATATAACCCTAACCGCCTGTATGTATAGGCTGCGGGCCTGCATAAGGTAATCTACCCGGATAGCCGGACTATCGAGGTTCCGAGAGGAATTTACCTCGGACCTCGGACGGCCTCGTATATAGAGCGCAGGGGCAGCGTATACGTATATCAGTCTACTCGTACCCCTTTATTCGGAAGGGCAAGAATTAGTTTGTACACTTTCCTACGCGGTAGGAAAGAGGACTCTATACATCGCTACATACCCCCTCTTATATTTCTAATTCTTCTAACCTTTCTAAAGGGTAGTAATCTATAGAGGTCTATCTAATCCAATAGCTCTACGACCAACTCGCAATATACCCGTACCCGCTACGTAGGTAGGCCGCGTTACGGGCGAAGTAGTAGACGACGAACCTCCTTAGGGAGAACCGTTAGCCTCTATAGAGACCGAAGGCTACCCCTAGCAGGAAGCGCAACCTTAGGCGCAACCTTACTAACTAGGAGAGGAAGTCCCTCTACGAGAGACTCCCTCTACCTAGCTTAGACTCGTACCCGAGGTATAGGCGAGACTTACGCAACTCGAGCAGGCCAATAATAGGCTACGCGAGGAGATAGCTCTTCGAGCCGCCGAAGAGGAGCACTAGCGTCTGCTACGGTAGTACGCTCAACTAAGCCTTCGAGGTACCTTAGCGATACGTACCCTATCGATACGGATACCGTCTATGTCACTCGTACTAGAACAGCCGTCTGACTCCGAGGAGGACGACGTAGTTCGTACGAGCGACCTGCGAGTCGCCCGCGACTCGTATTCTACCCGTAGGCCTAAGGTTCGTAAACCAAAGGCTTTTAAGGGAGAAACCGACAAAGAGTATCGCGAGTTTATCCGTAGCTTAGAGATCATCTTTCTTAACAGCCCGCGAGAGTATCGTACCGATATAGACAAGGTTCTATACGGAATTATATAGCTCGCAGGCGAAGCGTAGGAGACATAGCATAATAAGTACGACAATAGTAAGCCCCCTAACGGTTACACTTGGAGTAACTTCAAGGAGTAGTTGTATAACGTTGTCGGCGACTAGTCGAATCGCCTAATTAGGGTAATGATCGACTACGACAAGGCTAAGCAGGGCCCCGAGTAGGGGGTACGCTACTTCGCCGGTTAGCTTAGCTACTTAGAAGCCTAACTCGGTAACTATACCGAAGCGCAGCTAACTCGCTACCTCCTCGCCAAGTTGAAGCCGTCGCTTCGTAAGGACATCGTTAAGGGTTATAAGATCCCTACCAAGCGTGCCGACCTTGTCGCCCTAGCTCGTCGCCTAGAGCAGGCTGACCTTTCCCTTTCCGTCCGTTAGAAGGACGATCATTACGGCCGCCGCGATAACAGCGCGTAGGGCAAACGCAAGCGTGCCGAGAGCGACGTACCTAAGCGTCGTAGTAACGACCGTAGCGACCGTAGCAAGAGCCGTAGTAGTCGTAGCGGTAGAGGCAATAGTAAGGCATCCTCTAGCTCTACCGTACCTAGGTATAAGAACCTTAAGTGTTACTCGTACAAGAAGAAGGGTTATATCGCTTCCGATTCTATCTGCCCTAACTATACCGACCGTAAGAAGTCTTCGAATGCGGTCCGCAAGGTAACCGCAGCCGACTCGCAGGCTAATCTAAAAAAAGGCAAGGCATCGGAGAAGAGTCGCGACCTCTAGATACTGAACTCGAGTACGGCGACGACCTATTGCCTATCTAGGCATACTATACCCGTACGCTCAACGGAGTAGTCGACGCGTATAACAAGCGCGTAGTAGCGACTATAATCTTGGACGACGCCGCCGATATTAACGTAGTATCTCGTAGCTTTATACTGTAGTATAGCTTAGCCCGTCGTCAAAATGCTATCCTTCCCCTAGTAACGTCCTTTATAGGGTAAATAGGCTACTACTACGGTGCGCACTACCTACGCATTATACTCGCAGACTCTACGGGTAAGGAACGTACGTCGGGAGGCTTGTTCTACGCCTACGATACACTAGAGCCGAACCTGATCTTAGGCCGCCTATAGAGGCGTAACCAATAGGTAATAGTTAGTAGCGCGACGGATAAGTAGCGCTACGGAGGAGAGTTCTTCAAAGTGTAGTATCAAGACGCCTCGGAGTTCTATAAGAATATATCCAAAGCGTCGTATGTCTACGCTATTATAGTACGCAAGACAGAAGCAGGCGTTACGCTACTAGATATCCTAGCGGAGTATCGTGACTTCTAAGACGTATTGCTTCCTACGGAAGAATAGCGTAGCAAACCTATAGACGGTGCAGAGTATACGATTGACCTACGACCCGGCACCGTACCGCCCTTCCGACTATTGTACTATTAGTTAGGCACTAAACTAGACTACCTTTACAAGTATATCGTAAGTGCTCTAGAGTATAACTAGATCGAGGGTAGCCTATTAGAAGCAGGTACACTAGTACTGTTCGTACCTAAGAAGGACGGAACCCTACGGCTCTGCGTCGACTATCGTGGTTTGAACGATATTACCGTTAAGAATCGACACCCTCTACCCCTTATAGGCGAGACGCTAGACAGACTTATAGGAGCCGAATAGTTTACCTATCTCGACCTTGCGGACGCGTACTATCGCATCCGCATTAAGCCAAGCGACCGCTAGAAGACTGCATTCCGTACGCGCTACGGTCACTTCTAGTACAAGGTTATACCCTTTAGGCTAACCAACGCCCTAGCAACCTTCCAAGCTTATATCAACCGTACCCTAGGCGGGTTAGTAGATATGATCTGCGTCGTCTACCTAGATAATATCCTTATCTACAGCAAGACGCGCGAGCAGTACGTAAAGGACGTGCGTACGGTGCTTGAGAGGCTTAGGCGCTTCGCACTCTACGCGTAACTAAGGAAGTGCAAGTTCTTCCGCAAGGAGGTTAACTACCTTAGGTTTGTCGTAACCACTAGCGGCGTAGCTATAGACCCTAGTAGGGTAGACGCAATCAAGGCGTAGCCAACACCTACTACCTTAACGGAGGTATAATCCTTCCTAGGCTTCGCGAACTTCTATCGTAGGTTCATCTTCGAATACTCGAGGGTAGTAGCTCCGTTAATAGTACTGTCTAAAGGAGCCGTCAAAGGGAAGAAGCCTAGGCCTATTAACTAGGGCGCAGCCGAAGAGTATGCGTTCTAGGAGATTAAATTGCGGTTCTAGTAAGCACCTCTGTTAAGGCACTACGACCCGGCGTTACGGCTGCGTATCGAAAGCGATACTTCTACGTTTGTAATTGTAGGCGTACTAAGTCAACTCTTTGGCTTAGAATAGTACCCTATTACCTTCTACTCTCGGAAGATAATACCCGCCGAGTACAACTACGAGACGCACGACTCGGAGCTACTAGTAGTAGTAGAGTCGTTCAAGATATAGCGACTATACTGCGAAGGCGCTTAGTATACGGTTGAGGTACTTATCGATTACGCGAACCTACGTAGGTTTATAGGCGTAAAGAAGCTTACAGGCAGGTAGGCCAGATAGGCTATATTCCTTACGGCGTTCGATTTCACAATCACCTACTAAGCCGGTAAGAAGAATCTAGCGGACGCGCCGTCGCGGCGTAGTGACTACGTATAAGAGTCGCAAGAGGTAACCAACCTCCTGCCTACCTTGCAGACGAAGCTACAGTTGTAGGACGGTCGTACGATAGAAGCAGACTACCCAAAGGTAGCCCGTATCCGTATAACCTGCGAGCGTATATACCGCGAGCAGCGACAGGCTGAATTTCCTAAGCAGCGTAGCAACATATAGTAGAGCTATACGTTACTAATGCGTATTGTAAGAGTGATTGCGTAGGACGACCATCCGTACGCCAACGTATCAGACCTGATCCTCGGTTATATACGCGCCCTAGTTCAGTCCGAACTAGAAGCCCGCGTAGTATACGAGCAGGCGATAAGCAACTAAGGCACATACGATGAGTATACGGCTCGTAATAGGAACCTATAGGTCGGAGACGCACTATACGTACCTAAGGACTACGCACTCAGAGCGCAGATTATGCGTATGTACTACGACGACCCGTTAGCTAGGCACTTTAGTAAAGACAAAACGATCGCTTTGATCCGTCGGAAGTATTTCTAGCTAGGTATGTCTACCGAGGTGTCCGAGTACGTCGCTGAATGCGACTTATACTAGAAGGCAAAGGCGAGGCGCTATCGTCCCTACGGCGAGCTGACTGCGCTGCCGATACCTAAGAGGCCGTTCTAGGAACTAACCTAGGACTTCATTACGGACCTTCCGCCTAGCAAGCGAGGCGATAGCGTATATAATGCGATCCTCGTAATCGTCGACAGGTATACGAAGATAGTTACGTTCGTACCTACTACTAAGAAATGCACTAGCGTAGACCTCGTTAATATCCTCGTCTATAAGATTGTCCGTCGTTTTGGCTTACCCGCGGGTATAGTAAGCGATCGCGGATCGGTGTTTACGTCGCAGTTCTAGGCCGATTTCTGTTATAAAGCGCAGGTTAAACGCAGGCTAAGCACAGCCTTCTACGCTCAAACTGACGGCTAAACGGAACGGATGAATCAAGTAGTAGAGACCTACTTGCGCATCTACTACTTAGAGCAGCAGGACGACTAGGCAGGTATGCTTACTTAGGCCGAGTTCGCCTATAATAATAGTGACTATACTATCTTGAAGATGTCCCCGTTTAAAGCCTTGTATAGTTTTAACCCGGAGCTAGCGACTCGTACGAGAAACGCTCGGGGCGAGCTTTTAGAAAGGGAGGTACCGGCCGTAGCCGATACTATAGAAAGGCTAAAAAGGAACTACGAGACCCTAACCGAACGCTAGCGACGCGCAAGCGAGGCGCAGAAGAAGTACTTCGACGAGAAGCATACTCTAATAAGCTTCAACGTCGGAGATATAGTATTATTGTCTACTAAGAACCTTCGGTTAAAGGTACCTACTAAGAAGTTCGCCGATAAGTTCGCTAGACCGTTCAAGGTTATCGACGTTATCGGAAAGCAGGCGTATCGCCTAGTACTCCTAGCTGGATCGCTAATCTACAATATGTTCTATATCTTATACCTTGAGCCCTATCGGAGTCGCGTAGGAGAAGCGTATAAGGGCAGCTTGCCGCTCGCAGACGAAGAGGGCCTCTACGAGGTTGAGAAGATCTTAGGAACGCGCCTAAGGAAAGGCGTAAGGCAGTACTTAGTACGCTAGCGTAGCTAGCCCGAGGAATTTGACTAGTAGGAACCTAAAGAGTATGTAGGCGAATGTACCGCGCTCGACAAGTTCGAGGCGCAGCCGAAGCGCACTAGAAAAGCACGTAAGTAGCTACGTAATCAGAATAGTACTTTAGTAAGTTATCTACCGTAATACCTTACACAGTAGGGCTTCTACCGTAATACCTTATATAGTAAGAACCCCGTCGTAATTCTATAGTAGCGAAACAACGTTTGATTGATAAATATGTAAGCGAGCAAAAACGCACCAAAGCAGAAAATAGAACACGCGCGCGCGAGGCGCAAGAGAGACGCACCCGCCGCCTATAGGGTCCCCGACTCTATAGACGATAACGGCGAGGTCGTCTCCCTCCTCCTACGTTTCCGACTACTACTCGCAGCCGGGGCAATAGTAGGCGCGGGTACAGGCGCAGGCGTAGCAACCGGAACCGGATCAGTACCGAAGACACTAGCGAGCGCGGTGTCGTCGTCGTCGTCGTCGTCGCCGTCGTCGTCGCTATTGTAGTCCTTACCGGACTAGTCCGGCTCCTAATTACCCCGTTCGGGGAAGGCCGTAGCTATAGACGCGTCTAGGGCAGCCCTAGACGCGCCGGCTATACGAGCTATCTGCGAGACGTATAAGCACGCGTAGGTGAAGGTAAGGGTAAAGGAGACTTACTTCGTACTACAGCTCAAAGATGCCCTATAGGGTACTAGTAGCTTTCGCTACCTCTAATAGCCCCGTAGCGGCGAGTGCGCTACTAGCCGTAGGCGCGGTACTGCTCTCTACGCCCCCTTTCTTAGGTATGTTATACATACCTACGGACTTCCCCTTATTCGAAGCGAATACTCGTTTACTCTAGGCGATAGCCTTACCTAGCCGATTGAGGCGACGCCTTAGTTGGTCTACGCGAGGGCTAGGAACAGTAGCCTTCGTATAGGAGGCGCGTAAGACGAGCAGGTGCTAAGCCTAACGGATCAAATTTGGATCCGTTAAGCGCTTACACTTGTGCCGACCCTTAGCGTAGCGAGTACACTTCTTCTTCAAGCCTAGCGCTAAGGCAGCGTTATAGGCTAGGGTAAGAACCCCCGATCCCTCGGCTAGCGAGAAGTTAGACAGCTGAGCGTATAACAAGCGTACGAGTAGCGCAGTACAACTTACTCTTCTATATATACGTAATGCACCGGAGGCAGCATACCCCCCTACCGTTATCGGCGCCGCTAGAGGCGACGTCGCGAGGCGGACGGGTAATCGCCGTCCGAGCCGCGGTCTTGGGTAGTATTATACCGAAAAGGGAGTTAGTGCGTGTGTGTGTGCGTATAGTGTGCGTTCGTACTGCGAGGCGAGAGCGAAGCGGAAAACGGGCAAAGTAAGAAAACTAGATAAGAGACAAGCAGTAGGCGAGGAAAAAGCACTTCTATATTATACTAGCGTTGCTAGGTAATAGAATGTTTGCTAGCCTTGTTTGTTACTGCATACAGCTATGTTTGTTGTTACCGTCGCGTTCTATACTATACGTAGAATGTAGAATGCGGAATGCCCGTAACCCCTAGGATTTCCTGCTATAGCGACTAACCTGCGGAATGCATGCGTATCACGTACGTCGCTAGGGGCAGCTCTATTAGGGAGAGGAGATAATTGTAATAGCTAGGTTCCCCTAAACCTGCACAAGCCTGTATAACCCTAACCGCCTGTATGTATAGGCTGCGGGCCTGCATAAGGTAATCTACCCGGATAGCCGGACTATCGAGGTTCCGAGAGGAATTTACCTCGGACCTCGGACGGCCTCGTATATAGAGCGTAGGGGCAGCGTATGCGTATATTAGTCCACTCGTACCCCTTCATTCGGAAGGGTAAGAATTAGTTTGTACACTTTCCTACGCGGTAGGAAAGAGGACTCTATACATCGCTACATACCCCCTCTTACACGCAGGCTAAGTACAGCCTTCTACGCTCAAACTGACGGCCAAACGGAACGGATGAATCAAGTAGTAGAGACCTACTTGCGTATCTACTACTTAGAGTAGCAGGATGACTAGGCAGGTATACTTACTTAGGCCGAGTTTGCCTGTAATAACAGTAACTATACTATCTTAAAGATGTCCCCGTTCAAAGCCTTGTATAGTTTTAACCCGGAGCTAGCGACTCGTACGAGAGACGCTCGGGGCGAGCTTTTAGAAAGGGAGGTACCGGCCGTAGCTAATACTATAGAACGGCTAAAGAGGAACTACGAGACCCTAACCGAACGCTAGCGACGCGTAAGCGAAGCGTAGAAGAAGTACTTCGACGAGAAGTATACTCTAATAAGCTTTAACGTCGGAGATATAGTATTATTGTCTACTAAGAACCTTCGGCTAAAGGTACCTACTAAGAAGTTCGCTAATAAGTTCGCTAGACCGTTCAAGGTTATCGACGTCGTCGGTAAGCAGGCGTATCGCCTAGTACTCCTAGCTGGATCGCTAATCTACAATATGTTCTATATCTTATACCTTAAGCCCTATCGGAGTCGCGTAGGAGAAGCGTATAAGGGTAGCTTGCCGCTCGCAGACGAAGAGGGCCTCTACGAGGTAGAAAAGATCTTAGGGATACGCCTAAGGAAAGGCGTAAGGCAGTACTTGGTTCGCTAGCGTAGCTAGCCCGAGGAATTTGATTAGTAGGAACCTAAAGAGCATATAGGCGAATGTGCCGCGCTCGACGAGTTCGAGGCGCAGCCGAAGCGTACTAGAAAAGCACGTAAGTAGCTACGTAAACAGAATAGTGCTTTAGCAAGTTATCTACCGTAATACCTTATATAGTAAGACTTCTATCGTAATACCTTATATAGTAAGAACCCCGTCGTAATTCTATAGTAGCGAAACAACTTTTGATTGATAAATATATAATCGAAGAAAAAACGCACCAAACAGAAGCAGAGACAGAGGCACGCGCGCGTAGCGCAAGAGAGACGCAGACGTCTATAGAGTCCCCTCTAACGACGTTAAGGACGACTCCGAAGGCGACGTCGGAGGCGACTGCCTCCTACGCTTCCGACTACTACGCGTAGCCGGAGCGACGACAGGAGCAGGCCGAGGCGCAGGCGCAGGCAGAGGCGTAGGCGCAGGTACGACGCTTAGGCCTCGTTATAGGTTAGGTTGGGTACAGGGTAGGTACAACCCAGACTAAATACCCAACCCTGCAAATAAGGCGGGTACCTACCTTATAAGCAGGGTACAACCTACCTCGAAAAACCTAGTAGGTATACCTAACGGGTATAATGATAGGTATTACATAATGTTCCGTTTTGGGATATTTCTAGTAGTAAAAGATTAATTTTACGCACATTTTTCTACCTACTAGAGCTGCCGACTATAAATGCCGACTACGAAAAAGAATAGGGAATACGAAATCATATAGTTAAAGAGTAGGAAGAGGATCAATTTTTAGCTATCTGTAAGCTATACTTAGTTATCGGCCCCTCCCTACTAGCCCTACTAGCCCTCCTAGCCCTGCTACTGGCCCTACTAGCCCTACTAGCCCTACTACGCTAGCTATACTAGCGCTGGAGCTGGCTGTACTAGGGCTAGGGCTAGCGCTAGGGCTGGCGCTAGGGCTAGCGCTAGGGCTAGGGCTGGCGCTAGGGCTGGCGCTAGGGCTAGGGCTAGCGCTAGGGCTAGCGCTCGCTTCGCCCTAGGGCCCTAGAGCCGCCGAGGGGGGTCCTTTGGCTTCTGCTAGAGCTTAGTAACAACGGGACCGGCGATAGATAGGACACAGGCAGAATAGGGCTAGGCACCCCAATCCGAGAGGATAGTACGAAGGCATTCTATATCTTTGCGTTGTATAGTAATACGCTTAGCGTGTATTGCGAGCAAATTAGCAGCTAAAAGGGAATTAGTTAAGAGAGGAGAGTAGATAGGGGATTAATCTTATAGCTAAAGATCTTTACTAGCAGGCTTTCTGTATACTCTTGAAGTACACTTAGTACTTGCGCTTGGATACGCAGCCTACGACGCTCATTTTCAATAATTTCTTTTACTAGGCGAGCAAAAGGCATCTTAGGCATTAGGAGCCTAGCTGATTTCTAGTGTTTCCTGATTTCGCGAAGAGCGACAGCTAGGGGAGAAATGTTAGTAAACTGCCGACTACGAATGCCGACTACGAATGCCGACCACGAATAACTTACTTCCTGTACGATATTTGTACTTTCCTCGAATCATATTAGGTAGTACACTCTTTCTACCTATAGTTAGCCGAGAGGCCGTAGCTCTCGGCTGCTTTCTACTAATACGGTAAGGGTTAGTACGAGGATTAGTAGTACGACCAGCTACATTAGCGCGAGTTTGAGCGATTGAAGCCATTTAAGCTAATAAAGGATAGTTGATAAAAAAGGGTAGCTGATTAGGGCGAGGCAGTCGATACAGTAGTAGCTAGCTAGGCAAGAAAGTATTAACAAGTAGGTAGGTATGTAAGTGTAGCTAGGTAGTAAGAAGGCGAAAAAGTCTCAAAAAGTAGTAGTAGATATTAGTGTAGTAAGTTAGGTTTGATTGGAAGTAGGAAGTGGCCTTAAGGGTAGGGAATTCAGGGTCCAGCCCGTCGGCCAATCAGAGGCGAGCATTTTTGTTTGCTAGAAAACAACACGCTATTCACTCGCGATTCTATTCACTAGCGATTCTAGAAACTTCTAGAAGCTAGGAATAATCAAGCATTGAAATAACAGGTATAGGCGCGTCGTAAAAACAGTCTATAGGCGTAGTCGGCAAACGTGGTCGGCAGAGGTAGCAGGAGTAGGGTGCGCTGCGCTGTTGATATAGTACCTAGGCGTAGTCGATAGATATAGTCGGCGAATAGTGTAGCGCTAATACAGATCGGCAGTCGTAGTCGGCAGTCGTAGTCGGCAGTCGTAGTCGGCAGACGTGGTCGGCAGTCGTAGTCGGCAGACGTGGTCGGCAGTCGTGGTCGGCAGACGTAGTCGGCAGTCGTAGTCGGCAGACGTAGTCGGTAGACTAATATTAGTCTCTACCGTTTGTTTCTCCTGCAAACCGCTTCCGAATCTACCGACAAAGTACTATATCCTTCTACTACAAAGTTACCCGCTTAGTATGTATAGCGAGTATATTAGATACTTCGAACTCTAGCGTAAGGAATGCTTCCGTAGCTTCCTATAAACAGAGAAGCGCCTCAGCCTAGAATCGATATACCCCTACACTCGCTGTCTCTATCGTGATTTCGCGGTACAGTCTCTGAAA
>JH792583.1:27539-72255 GCA_000291705.1 Sphaerulina populicola P02.02b | reverse complement strand
TCGCCCCCATCTGGCTGCGGTCTACGCTTCTTCTCTTCCCTCCGGCGCCTGTTCACGTCGACGACTACCTCTTCTCGTACTACTCAGGTACATTTCCATTGCGCTGCCATTGCTACCACTGCGGACATGACCACCACCACCACCACTCGCCATCGTCGCTTCGCTTCTCTTGGCCACTCTCGCCTCCCACGCCATGGGTCCTTTCGGTGGCGGTGTCTCGTCTGGCACGAGGATTCCTCCTTGATCGGGCAGAGGATCAGGGAGCTGGCCATTCGTCGTCTTGAGTACAGCCATCAGTGCCGCGGAAAGGAGAGCATTCTGTTTCTCCAACGCCTCTAGACGAGCGTCGATGCGAGAGGCTGCGCGATTCGCGCTCTTCAGTTTGCGCTCTCCAGAGAGCTTGTGTTGAGTCGCAATATGCGGCGGGTGTTTCTTTACCGAGGTCGACATGGGCGAAGCGTCCAGCGAAGAAGGTACAGTGGCAAAGTCCTTACTTTGAGTGGTACGTTTCGCTCCGGTATTCGACGTGTTCGGCTTCTCTGATCCTCCTGACTGGGGCTGTGTGGGTGGCAGTACTCGACCCGGCTGCGGCGAGGGCAAAGGTGGAGGAGCATCATCAACAGACTGCCTCAACACGGGACTCTTGCCCCGTGGCGAGGATTGGTCGCTCAGACTCTGTCGACTGCGGCGCAGGAACGCATTCCGCGGCAAAGAAGCCGATCGAGGTCGCGGCTTGTAAGACTTGCTGACACTCTTGGTCTCCTTCATGATTGACTTTGGCAGTTTGGGAGACTTGGTGCTCTCCGCCACAGGAACCTCCTCTGCTACAAACATCATCTCGGACATGCATAGACCTGCTTGAGCATCCCGTGCCTCGGCGGAGGCTGAAGGCGATATGGGCGTGCATGTAGTGTGATCTTCTTCGGAGATCTCACTGGCCAACGATGGTACTGGTGATACGGGTGAACCGGTCCATTGAGTGATCTTTCTGTAGCTGGCTGGGCTGGAGACATCGCTATGTCGACTTTCTGTCGAGGTGGTGCGATGAGGTGCCAACGTCGGGATCTGGATCCTTGGTCTCATCTTCTTCAACCGTTGTCTGTTGGGCTGTTCAGGCTCGTCCATGACAGATTCAATTGACCTATCAGTGTCACGCATTTGGCGTGCTCGTACTCGCTCTTCTCTCGCCTTTCGGTTAGCCGGGTATGGGACTCCTGGCAGCATATTCTTCTCCTTTTTCTTCTTCTTCCCTCGAGACTTGGGTCGCTTGATGGGCCCCGAGCATTCCGTGGTCACTGTTGCTCGGATGGGCTCTGCCTCGAAGTGAAAGTCGCTCATGGACTTGATGCTCGGTGCAACTCGTGGAGTGCTTCTGCGGACACTCTCATGGTTCGAGATAATACCTTCAATCGTCCTGGGATCACGGCGTAGCCGCAAAGGACTGCGCGGAGGAGGGGGACCGGGGCTTTCGCACGAGTCCATGTGCTCGGAAACACTTCTCCCATACATCATTGATGCGATGCTTGAAGCCCGCTGGAGTAGGACAGGATGGCTGCCCAGTCGGCGAGGTACAGGGTGGCGAATCTGGACTTCCTTTCCAGGGCTGGGGTGCTTGACAGGGAAAGCTTCATGTGGTAAGGATAGTTTCGGCGCGTGGGTATGGCTATCGTGAGCAGGCGATATGGGATGGCTCGTGAGCGCCCGAGAAGTGTCAAAAGAGATCCTGGGTGGCGGTCGGTCGTAGATGCTGCCGTGGTGCGAATCTGCCATGGATAACGCGGATTCTGGAAGAGGCGTGGGCGGATTGGAGGCAGCTGGTCGTATGGGCGTGTCCGAGTATTGATGTTGTTGTGATCTTGACAATCGACTTGCCACGTCTTGAAAGCTAGAAGGAGGTTTGGAACTTCGATCACTCATGATAGTACGCTGGTCGCTGACACTGTTCGTTCGTTGCTTGTTCAAAGACTCCGTGTATGTCGATAACCAAGTATCCAGCATATCGCTCGTGGCCGATGCAACGTCGTCGTGGAAGCACACTGACACTCTAGACTCCAGGATATCTGGACTGGAGCGCCATGTCAGCACCAAGCCTTGCAAACAAGATGCTTACTGTACTACTCACCTGAGGATGGAAGGGTCGTCGAAATTCATTCGTACATGACCATCACCACCACCACCACCACCATCATCATTATCATCATCATTATCATTATCATCATCACCATCCCCACCATGCTCAGATTGCTCTGGTACCAAGGCCAGATAGCGTTTTCCTGGTGACGCCGTCAGTACGGCCGTCGAAAGCCTCTAGCACATGGCAGCGTCATACCGTTGGAAGAAATCTTTTGTTGGCAATTTCTGGGAACAGGCACCGCGATCCCCGGAAGTAAGCCACCCTCGTCCCGCAACACACCGTTGAGCCTGGAGCCGAGGGTCAGCCGAAATGTGATAGATCACAAGAAGCACCACAGGAACGGTCCACAGCTCACCTGTCATGGGCGGTTTGAATCAATGACACGCGGTGCTTCTTCTGCTGACCGCTTCCATTCCGCAACAGTCGCAACGCATTCTTACCGCTCACCGCTCGGTGGGGATGCTCGGCACTGCTGGGCTTGCGATGAGGTTCGGGGGGAGCCGTGTTCCTCAGAAACCACGCCAGATCATGCGAAGGGTTGTCCTTGGGCAGTCGTGCTAAGCTCGTCTGCGTGTTCATCGTGTCCACATTCGAGGAGCCCGCCAGTGTGTGAGCGGTGGAAGATGGCAATTGATTGGCACAATCGTAGTGCATCGACCAGGAGGAGTTCGATCCCGACAATGCCAGAGTATTCTCACTCGCCGGACTCGGACACGGTTTGTTTTCGAAGGTTTGCTGTATAGAGTCCTCGCGAAGAATGGTCGTGGAGCTTCGTCTGCGGAGCTTCTCGGTTTTCGCCTGAGCAGTGGCTGAATGGGCCTGGCCCATGGTGGTTGAGGCCTCGGACTCGAGTGGACCAGCACCGCCAATGGTCATGCCAGTGCCAGGCCCAAGTCCGAACATGTCATGCGAGTACGGGAGAGATTGCGAGGGGCACACAGCTGTTATCTCCCACTGACGGGGAGTATGGTTGGTAAAGGCTGGTGGTGGTGGACGACGACGCTGCAGAGCACCGGAAAGCTGCATCGCACACGAGCTCAGTGTCTGCAACGTACTCTCGGGCAGAGAGTGCGTTGCCGTGTAGCGTGTGGATGTCGTGTGGACGAGCTGCGGTCGGGTCTGGCACCACGGATGATGCTGCTGTGTCCTGCTTCAGATTAATGTCACGAGGCTGTGGAGAACCATGCCAGCTCACCAGTCTCACTCTTTCAGGACGAAGCAGAGCTGCACAATGTTCCGAGACGACTCTGGGCGAAGAGTATCGATACAGTGACTGCGCGTTAGCTACGCAGTGTCGATCATTGGCGTGCGGCACGCCGGCGGTCGCAGCCACACTCCTCTCTCCAATGGTTGGAGGCGGCGCAATGGACTGTGGCGAGGGCAGCGGGACGAGTAATAGACATGAACGGGCGCGAGGAGAGCACGTCCACTCGGGATCGAAAGAAGAAAATGTGTCAAGAAAGCGTCTTCGAGACGGAAGAAAGCTGCAGGGAGAGGAGACGAGCACGGTAGAGGCCAAATAAAAGACCAGTTCTGTTAGTGTTGGTGGTGTTGTTGTTGTTGTTGTTGTTGTTGTTGCTGTTGTGGTTCCCTCAGGATCTCCTCCGATCTCACAAAGACGCAAGGACACGGCGTGTTCAGCGACGGCAATGCCCTGGGCGTGACCGTGGTACAGGAGGCGAACAGGTACAGCAGATGATGATTCGGGTGCCGCAGGTCGCTGGCGCAAACAAGATTACTCAGATATGACCCACGCTAATACTGTACCTCGAGACCAAGAGGGACACCAACAGAACACGCTTCCTTGGCGGACGGCTGCTAGCTGGGACTGTCGTGTAAGGTCATTCGCCCCGTGCCCCCACCGCAGCCATGGAACAGCGCAACATGAGTTGTCTGAGACCAGCGTGAGATATCTACAATCCGAGGAAATGGAATGCCGTCCTCGTTGTCATCATCGTCGTGGTCGTGGTCGTGGTCGTGGTCGTCGCCGCGGACTCGCCGCATGTCTGACCCGTCCAGCAGGTGAATGAATGATTATTGAATGCAGTGCTATGTCACCACACGATTGGACGTCGTGTCCGGAAATATGATCCAGCGGTCGAGGTGCAGACTGCAGAGCCGCGGCACGATCCGCGAGGGATATCGTGCAGCGTCAAGCGTGCAGGTGAGGTGTGACAACAGCCGTGCGTCGCTCCACTCGGCGACAAGGTTACGAAACTTCGGCGCAGAAATTCTCCAGCAAGCTGCAGCTTTTGTATAACAACAACGTGACATCCGCCTCATCCAGGTGCGACCTCAGCACAGTCCGGCCACATCATCCTGGATTGTGAGGCCAAGCGGCTCCCATGTACCGCATAACACGCGGTGTGGACGCTGCTGCAGAGGCTGCACTCAGCTGCCTTGAGCACGCCCACACCCAGTTGCCGGGAGAATGTAATGCATGCGACAGCATCTGGAGGCGTTCTGTCAAATCCCCATCTGCGTCCCAGAGACGGAGCAGCGAGCGTGGCTTGGCAACTGGGGCCAGGCAGCAGGTCGACAGATCAAAAGGTACCAGCCATAGTCCGCTCATGCTGCTGCACAGTTGTGTGGGTGCAGTTCGGATCGGGCATCGGGACCAGAATGCGGCGTCGAGACATGATGTCGTCCTACGCGCTGCACATCACCCTCACCCTCACCCTCACCCTCACCCTCACCCTCACCCTCACCCTCACCCTCACCCTCGCCCTCGCCCTCGCCCGCACTTAAGGGACGCGGACATACCGCGCTTCGGCATACTCCGACAACGCGTATATGCGCCTTCCACAGCATCACGCGTCAGAGAACATTGGGGTATTGGAGCGTCTGCTTCTAGCTTTCTTGCCACGAGGAGTCGTGAGATGTGACACAATACATCCATCATGAAGCAGCGTTGTCAGACCTGGGGGCTGTGACAAGGCCCTCAATCAGGATGGCCCGCGGTATGAGACCATAAAAGTTGGCTCGACCAGCTGCACTCTCGTCCGTCTAGTGGCTGCTGCAGCGTGACACCTCGCGATTGTAATCCCCCCTTCTCATCGAGTGTGGCGGTCGTGGAGCCGACTATGTATGCGTCGAAGGCTGTCAGATGTTCCAAAGAAGCTGCCATGGTTGCTTCACGTCGTTGCAAAGCGACTGTCAACGACGCAGTGCACTCCACATCCGATTGATCATACCGCTCTGTTAGCGACGACGGAGCTACGTGGCCGAATGTAGCTACGCACAGCTGCGTGGCGGCGGTGAAGTCATTGGAGGCATCCATTGCGCCATGGTTCAAGTAGATGCTGACGGAGCCGTCGCACTCGCTCTGAGAAGGCGCTGGGGAAGATGGAGACCGCACTCTGCTCCTGAAGTCTTGGGAAAGATTGCGCAGATCAGTTGGAATCTTCCCGTTCGTTGCATTGTTCAGTACTGTCTCGTCCGCGAATTTATGCGTGATCATCTGTGGTCAGTAATTTTACCAAGCATCTCATACCTACTGGATGGCTATGTTGTCTGATCTCAACAGAGCGGTCTCTAGTATAACACCAATATTCTACTACCATAGTACATACCCAGGCAGCCAAGCGGCAAAGTCCTGTCTGCCTTGCTGCCAAGCCGACTCTACCTCTGCCCGGGCTTCCTCTTGGGCAAGAAAAGATTAGGCGCTGCAGGCCTCTTCTTGACCATCTTGGGCGGCACTGTGCTTGGTGCTGCGCTTGCCACGCTAATGCCTGTCTTCGATGCGTCTGATGCAGGCGTGCCGCTTCTAGATACAGCATTATTGGAGGGTGGCTTGGACGGCTCTTTGGATGCTCTAGAAGTATTCGAGAGGGTCGGAGATGGTATTCGATCAGTGCCCGTGATAGGTGTGGCAATTTCGGGCGCATAGTCGTCTTCAGGTGTGGCGTCACCCATCTCAACATCCTCATCCACAGCCTTTGGGCCGGGCTTCGTCTTGCCGACACGGTCTTGGAAGCGGTAGGTAACCCCATCCATTTTGTCCGGGTCTGCGGCCTGGGTCGACGACTTTGGCCCAGGCCTAGTGGCCGTTGGAGCGGAAGGTGGCGTGAATGCGGCCTTGTCTTCAGAACCACCGCCAGGGTGCGCTTGTAAACTCGGAGACGGCTCGATAGCAGTGCGAACTGGTTCGACCGGTGCATCCTCCATGGTCCGAGTGGTACCTTCCTTAGCGGGAAATTTGTTGCTACTCTGTCCCAGCATGCTCTTCAGGTTACCAGTCGTGTAGTTGTCACGCCCCTTCGCATCATCGACCAGCTTCTTCCAATAGCGGCCTGAGCTCAGAGTGCTCGCATTGCCCAGCACCCACAAGCTTGACTTGGCTCGCGTGAGACCCACGTTCATACGCCGAATATCCTGCAAGAAACCAATGGTGCCAGCAGGACTAGCTCGCACGCAAGAGAAGATGATGATTTCACTCTCGCGTCCTTGGAAAGCGTCTGTCGTGTTGAATTCGATGTAGTCCGCAATATCTGGCCCAAACTTGCTTATAAAGGTGCCCTTCATCTCCCTCAATTGAGCCTTGTATGTGACGATGATGCCGATTTTGCCCGTGAAGTCGTATGTTGGAAAGTCTGTTCGCAGACGGGTGTATAGCATGATAGCGACGTCGATCTCAGCTTTGTTTACCAGCGAGTTGCCTCTAGGTGCTGACGAATGCTGGCCTGCCACATCGAAGAATCTGTACGGCGCCAGCAGAGAGCTCGCATGCCATGGTTGCTTGCGAAGATTGGCCATGCTTGGGCCATCCTTGAGAAGGCCATCATAGAACGTCCGACTAGGGAAGACTGAGATATCCGGGTGCATTCGGTACTGTGTGTCGAGCAGATGCACATCCTTGGGATGATTGTTCTGCATGCGCACGAAGAGCGACTGCTCGTACTGGAACTTGGCGGCTTCCTTGGAGAACACTGTCGGCGGCAGTTGCTTAGGATCTCCGACCATGACACACTTGACACAGCCGTACTTGAGCGGAATGAGAGAACTCATCTCGACACACTGTGCCGCCTCGTCGATGATGACCGTCTCGAACTCGATGCTCAGACCAGAGAACATGTCGTGGCCCGATCCGCTAAGGGTGGCACAAATCACGTGAGCCTCGTCCAGAACTGCCTGCTGGGCTCGCTTGCGATTGAGCTCTTGCTCACGCCCTGCACTCTTCTCATTGTCCTTGACGGAGTCGATGCGTTGCCCCAGTTCGGCCTTGCGTCGTCGAATGTGGACAATGGTATCTTCCAGCGTTTTGCGTTTGAGTGGGTCCAGCTTACGCATCTCCTCTTCCGAATCCCGCTGTCGATACAGATCACGCAACTGGGTAGAGATGTCGCTGTGCTCTTTGAAGAGTTCAGCATTCATCTTACGCTGCTTGTCGTCAGCTGCGTTGCTGCCTCCAATCTTCTGTTGCACTAGAGTCTCCATAGTGACGTCGGCGACCTGGGCGCTGATGGCCTCGCTGCGTCCGATACGCACGACTTTGATATCATGATGAGTGCCATCCTTGGTTTTCACGCCTTTCATGAGACGCAGCACCAGTTCGTCGACCGCCGCGTTACTCGGAGCACAAACAAGAAGCTTCTTGGCCGGCGCGTCTCCGCTCACTCCATTGCCGTGGCCGCCGAGTGCAGGCATAGAGATCTTGTGTAAACCTCTCGGTGCGTTCTTCAGTACCTGTGTGAGAAGACCACCAACAATGGCGACGATAGTCTTGGTCTTGCCGGAACCTGGCGGACCTTGAATGAGAGAGAAACCTTCGTTCTCAAGTGCTCCATTGACCGCTTCTGACTGCGCGGTATTCAGCTCGTATACGTCCCGGAAGCTAGCGACTTGCCGGTCACTGAAGTTGATCTTTGTGGACGGTTTTGCTCGTATAATTTGATTGCACAGATCGTAGTACAGCAGACCTCTCAGAGCACCGTACTCACGCTCGAGTGGTGTAATGGATTGCAACTTGAGACCGAAGATGATAGTCTGCATGATAAGCTGTGGTGCCAGCGAAGTACCCGGCATCACCTGGTATACAATTTCGAGGTGTGCCTTTTGCCGCTTCACTCGGTAGACTCTAGCCAAGCAATGTGGCTCCTTCTCATCCACCGCCGGCTTCCTGCCTTTGGAGAACAGGATGATATCACCCTCTGAAAGCTGCTGATCTCGGTTCTCCTGATGTCCGATGAAGCTACTGACCTCGATGAATTGGTCGACATTGCTGCGGTTCTGGATCTTGATCTCGTACGGTTTGGTAGTATCCCGCAGCTCTTCTCGTGCCCGCACCATACCCTGCCAAGCTTCCAAGATGAGCAGAGGCTCAAAAGTTTGTTGATACATGGAAGGGTCGCGGAAGGAATCAACCACGCGCGCAAACTCATGTTCGTTTGAGTTTGGGGGGTAATCGCCCTGGTGGAAGAACTCCCATGACAACATCAAGCGATGTAGCGGACCAAGGTCGGGCTTCAGTCGGGCTCGCATATCCTTCAACGATCGGTTGGTACGTGCAATCTTAGTCGGTCCACTCTTAACCTCTGGCTTCAAGCCAATGGCGCCGCTCAGGTCGAGCGCGGCTCGAACCTGCTTCTTTGGCTTTGTGGCGGGACCGAAGAGGTCATCATCCATATCCTCGTCCTCGCTGTCTTCCTCATCGGAGTCGACCATAATGGTCTGGCCTTTGTTGTCGTGGTCTGCGCCATAGTTTCCCAGGCCAATGACGCCGCTTCCAGCACCATTGGATTTGGTCTTGGCTAACATTGCTGCCTTTTGCCGCTGCTGTTCAGCTAAAGTGGCCTTGCGCTTCGCAAGGAAGGTCGCCGGATCGATAAAGTCAGGCTTGTTCGCCGTCGTTTTCTGCTTGTCTTTGGTGCTCTGGGGCTTCTTATCCTGCAGCTTCTGTGCGGCTGCCTTGTTGCTCCACGCCTCGAGGTCGATAACATTCTTGCTGACCTTGGCAGTAGTAGACACAGGCGTGGAAGGTCCTGCTCCAGACTTGGCCCATGTCTGCAACGAGCTCTGCTTCTTCTGCTTCGTAAGATCGGTCTCCTCCTCCTCATTGGACAAGCTTTCTCCGAGATGTTGCTCTAGAGCACGCTGTAGCTCGGCTTTGTGCTGCATTGTCAATTTCGTCTTGACCTTGCCCTGCATGGCAGCGACAAGAAATTCAATAGAAGCGGTCTTTGCCTGGATGCCGGATGCCTCCAGGCGTATGAGGATACTGCAGGTCAAAGCGACTGACTTCTCAATCAGCCACTCGTCTCGCAAGCGGATGTATTGGATTATTTTGTGGAAAGCCTGCCTAGGGTGATGCAGAAGATCTGAGCGCTCCTTGAATTCGACGACTGTTCCAGCGATGACTGCAAATTGATTGAAAGCATATTCTGCAAAGTCCATGACATCGCGACAGAAGTCCATCATCATGGCTTTGTCATGAGGTGCACTCCAGGCCTCGGTCTTTTCAAAGATGGTTGAAATCGTGCGCCAAACTGCAGCCCAGAACTTCCGCAGTGCTTCCTGTTCCTGTACGCTCTGTCGTTCTCCTTTGCGCAGAATACCATCTTGGCTGTCGCACAAGCAGTCCAGAATGTCGCGACATATCTTCATAAGGTGTTTGCACGGACTAAAGATCCCAGCGCTAGATATTAACAAAAGACTGTCGGTTGTGGATTCCAAAGTGGTAGTGAAGTAAGAGTCAGTCACATGCATAAGACAATCCCGCCTGCTGTCCTGTTGGGTCAAATTCTTCAGAACAGCCAGAGCGCCCTGGTGCACCTGGTCATCACCGCTGAACAGCAAGGCCATCAGACCTTGTGCTGCCAGTGGATCAAGGTACAGCTCCGAGAGTTGATCACCGCTGAACATATCAAGACGAGCTATCAGGAAGTTGAGCACGTGACTGCGTGTCGACAGGAGGGCATCGTTCCAGTTCACCTGCGACTTGTTCAGATCGCCGACCCTCTTCGCGGCAAATGGCTCTAGTTGCACCAGTCTCTTGATCCCAAAGAGAACTGCAGCAGGGAGGGCACTCTTGCCCGCTTTGATGTGTGACGTGGTCATTTTCCAGAGGTTCTTGCTTTCGTGGCCGACGATATGATCGATTTCACCCTTCATCTCGATGTACCGGCGATCGCGAATCATGCTCATCACTTCCATCTCTAGAATCTTCCCAATGATCTCCAGGTCAAGTAGCACAGTCTTGGACATTTGAAGCTCTCCTTTCCTCTCGATTCCACTGAGCTCTTGGAGGATCGCAACGAGATGATCGTTGGCGACAGTCTCGATGAGATGAGTATATACTGGCCCACCGTCGACTGCAGATGTGATGCGCCGAATGGCTTCGAGTAGACAGTTCAAGCCCTTTTCCCAAGCCACGGTACTAGCATACTTTGAGTACGGCTCTTTCTGGATCACAATGAGCAGCTGATCAAGAAGCGTCCGAAGCGGCGTGACAAGGTTAGCTGGCTTCACACTGTTAATGAAGGCATCAACCCACGCCATCTTCTCCTCGAGACGTAACGGCACAGTCTCATCCGTGGTCTGAAGGAGACTGAGGAACCCAGGGGCCTTGAAAATCTGTTCTGCGACATATTGAGGTGTCATTGCTCCAACAGCGTCCCAGAACTTTGACCCGCATAACCTCATCATATTCTCAATGCTTGCAAGAAGGTCTTGAAAATGTGCGTGCTTGAGGGCGCAGTGGTCAATCGCCAGGGTGAACAGGTTCATGTCCATGGCTCGAAGATTGTTGGTCATGACTTGCTCGTCCATTTGAGCCAGCAGAAGCCGCGTACCTTTCCAGAATCTGGGCAGGAATGAGGCGTCGATGCCGATCAAGTTCACCCGATTCATCGCGGGTTCCAGCCATGGCTTGACGGCACAATCAAACTCCTGGACCAGCATCTTGCGTTTGGTGCCGGCTTTGATAATATTGCGCTCGCCCCAGCTCGATCGCTCTTCGTTGCCGTTGTAAAGGAAGGCAGCCATGCCGGGTGCATAGTTTGGCAAATATAACCTCTTCTTCTTGCCCAGCACAAGTTGGAAGGCCGGGTCGAAGGTGCGTTGCAGTACGTCCTCGTTGCGCAGAAATGGGATACAATGTAGTGACTCGAACAAGGCGAACATACCGAGGACACCCGCCGCTGTTATTTTCCGTTTGTCCTCGGGCAGAACAACGAGGTGCTCTGTCATGCTGTCCAGGCCGGCGATGATTCTGTCCTCGTTCATGGTGTCAAAGGTCTTCATGAATTCGAGCACATCATCTGCAGGATACTCGTACTCCAGCTTGTTGCGCAGCAGCCGGCGACCTCGATGGAACTCCCGTACGCAGATATCGCATCGGGTGAGCTGCGTTTGCAGGCTCACCTTGAGCTTTTCCTGGTACTCTCGAGCGTCGGCGCCGTCAAAGGCCAGAATGACGCACACCTCCAGCGCCTTATCCCGCCGCTCGTGTGCCTGCTTCACGAGCTCTTCTCGCGTCTGCTTCGCATCTTCTGGCTCCGGGCCGGCCTCAATGTCCTCGGCAAAGTACACATCGTCCTCGTGGCCACTCGTTCGTGGACAGAACCAATGCTGGTTCTCATCTGCGAGAAGCTCGTCCAACTTCTGCACCAACTGTTGCCCTGCCATGTCTCATGCAGAGAGGTGCCGGGCTCACGAGGCCCGGCGGAGTGCGAGATGGGGGAGGTGTTTGTCTCGGTGTCGCGAGGTCATCCAAGCACAAGTATGAGCAGCAGCTGACCAATCCTCCGTCTCCGCACCGGTCCAGTCCCGGGTCCAGGTCGATGTCGTGATTGCGGGTGCCGTACGTCTCGATCGGGGTGAAAGGGCGGCGGCGGCGGCGGCGGCGGCGGCGGTGGTGGTGGTGGTGAATGGAAGGGATAGGCGGCAGCGAGATGATTGAGAAAGGCTGAGCGCTGGGAGTGCCCGAAGAGGGTGAAGTGTGAGTTCAAGTGGAAGTGGAAGGTGCGAGAATGGATTCAGAGCTGGGCCTGCTATGGCTGATGTCTAGAGGACGTGAGTGAGTGAGTGAGGCATGCAGAGCAAGTGAAGAGTGTCGGGGAACGACATGTACTTTCTGTGGTATGGAAAGGGATACAACGCCGCCCAATTCCCAATGCCCGCCCAATGCGCCTATGCTCTCTGCTCTCTGCCCATTCCAGCGGGCTCGGCGAAGGAAAATATGTGACCGGAAGGGAAGCAAAGCAACAGCAAAAGCAAAGCAACAGGAAACGCGAGAGCTCTGATGTCGTGACCCACCCGCACGCGACTGAACGCGGATCATCTCGGCCCGGCGACACGCTCCGTTCCTCCGTTCTTGGCAAAACGCACGCTAAACTCCTTCTGCCAACTTCACTTGCTCCATGCCCTGTCCTGCCCTGCCCTGCCCATCCTTTCACCTCCACCACTGGAGGTACTCCATATATATATATATACCGTATCTTGGATATCGCCCGCGTGGAACCACAAACATACCAGCTGCGATTAGTATAATGGACATATTACTGGTATGATGAGTGTCTACAGAAATACCCTGTCAACATGTCTTCCGACCTATTCGCCGCCTTTGCAGAGGTGTCCCAGTCGACCAACGTAGGAAGCCCGGGGGATACTGGGATTACAACGCACTCGCCCTCGCCAACACAAGCGGGAGCGAGCCAAGTCAACTCTCGGCCATCTCTCGAGCCGAACGATGCAGACGACGATGACGACTTTGGAGACTTTGAAGATGCCTCTGCCATTGCCCCTGCAGATCTCACACAAAGTCCCATGGGCGGCACGACACATCGAAGCCCTGGCCCCAGTACTATTTCAAGAAACTCAACGCCTTTCCCGCCGAAAGCTCAGACGAGGGAAGCGGAACCGGAGCAGGTTATCGGCCAGCACCCGTTCGCGAAGCACATGGATTTCCTGTTCTCTGGCGGAGACGATGAGTACGATGCCGGTGATGATGACCTAGAGGACTTGTCGAAGAATCCTGAAGCTGCCATGGAGTACTCGAAACGTATCATTGCGGAGCAGGAAGCACAGGCCAAGAAGAAGCCTTTGCCTTTCTCGAAGCCACAAGGTCCTTCGCATCTTCCTCCCAAGGCGTCGAACAAGCTGCAAAAGAAATCGGGCTATGTGCCTGCCAAAGATCCGAATGTGCTGTTCGATGTCGACAACGTTTCCGAGCCCGATCTTGATGATGACTTCGGCGACTTTGAGGCCGCGCCTGTGAGCGCTCCGCGGCCTGCGCCAGCGCGTCCCGTGAAGACCTCACCCGCAAAGCTGCAGAAAAAGAGTGGCCCTCCCATCCCCAAGGTGCAGGCAACACCACCTGCATCTGCACCAAAACCACGCATGCCGCAGATAGACCTGCTCGGATTGGGGGACGCTGTTTCCGTGCCCAACATCATGAGTCCACGCTCTGAAAGAGCCCACGAACTTCTGGGTCATGCGAAAGCAGACTCCATGTCGAGACCAAAAAGCTCAAGTCTACTGCCCAAGCAAGAAGAAGATGTCTGGGACGACTTCGACACAGCCGATCCCGTGTCAGCTCCCGCGCTACTTCCCTACCACGGCAAGGAAACCCCAATCGCAGTTTCAAGACCACCCCCATCAACAAGTATCGCATCAGTCCTCAACAGCACAAAATCCGAACCTTCGCAGAGCGAGCTACCGCCAACAAACATCCCACCACCACTCATCCTCCTCTCACGCTTCACCGCAATCTTCTCCGCTGCAGAAGAAGCCCTCTTTCACCCCCTCTCCAAATTAGAGTCGACGCAAAGAAGTCAACTCCTCGCGCACCCGGCAACCCATCAGTTCTTGGCAACCCATCTCCAATCTGCCATCGTTCTCGCACACATCATCGCAGGACGCAAACTCCGGTGGAAACGCGACCAGATTCTCGCTTCATCGATGCGAATCGGTCCCTCGGCCGCAGGAGGAGGCAAAGGCGGAATGAAACTGACATCGATCGACAAGTCTGAAGTGGGCAAGGAAGATCGAGAAGTTCTAGACACTGTACAACGATGGAAGGGTCAGGTGGGTAAGTTCCGGAGCGCGGTCGCGGCGGCACCAGGCAAGCTGGCGCCTGTCCCCGAAGTGGCGGAGACTATGCCGGTGAGGACGCTGAAAGCGACCGAAGGAGGCTTTACAGCGCCGCACGCCTGTGCTCTGTGTGGATTGAAAAGAGAAGAGCGAGTGGTCAAGGTGGATGTGGATGTGAATGACAGTTTTGGGGAGTGGTGGGTGGAAGGGATGAATCTTCATACTTTGTGTATGCGATGGTGGAATGAGCACAAGGGAAATCTGAAAGGGAGGTAGGCAACTAAGTAGGTACTGTAGGTAGAAACCGACGAAGGATATGCTTTGGTGTGGTCAACAGCAATTTGCATTACTGTAATCTCTGACTTTGCTTTTGGTGGGTATCATCTCTCTCGTTCTGCTTTTGGGTATCATTCGCGCAAACACCAACCATAGGAAACATCAACGCAATCAGCTTTCAACACCAAAAGGTAGAAAACACACGGACTTGAGCCTTCCTCTCTCTACAAACAAGCAACAGTCACACCAAGCGAGATTCATCCATCGCAACTTCGAAGAGCCCCAAAAAGCGCCCGTCGTCAGTCAAGAGATTCTACATCAAGGAATGAAAATATACCCTGTTTTTTCTTTTCTTTGGTCGAAAAAAGCAAGAACATACACTACTACTACCACCACGCGAGATCATCTCATCACAACTTCGGCAGCTCGAAAGCACAATCCGTCGTCGTTTCAAGAGATCTACATCATGGATGATAGAGAGCATGTGTCTCGTTTTTTCTTCCTCAGTCGAAAAAGCAAGAGAGATATTTCCATCCAAGCGAGATTCATCCATCGTGAAACGTTCGAGGCTTTCAAGGCATCTTCTTTGGTCGGTCTGGAGAATCTTCATCAAGGTGTTGTCCTGTGCGTGCCTGTGGTCGAGTCAGATTACCAAGCGAGATCATCTCATCGCAACTTCGGAAGCTCGAAAGCAATCCGTCGTCGGTCAAAAGAGATCTACATCAAGGTCGTTGTCCTTTGTTGTGTGCCTCCTCCCCCTGTGTGTCAAAAGTCAGATCATCCACCAAGCGAGATCATCTCATCGCAACTTCGGAAGCTCGAAAGCAATCCGTCGTCGGTCAAAGAGATCTACATCAAGGTTTCTGTCAATGGAGCCCGCGGCGCCTAATTGGCGTCGTCTTTGAGATCATCGGGCTTCTTGGTGTCATTGCTGACACCTGCCTCGATGTCTTCCAGATCGACGCCGGCGTCGTGGTCAGCGTCTTCCAAGTCGAACTCGAAATGACCCAAAGCTTCGTCTGCTTCGACATCTCCGATGCCGAGCTCTGCCTCGATCGCGTCCAGATCGTCGTGGGCGTCGATGTCGGAGCCTTGGTTGGAGTCCATGTCTCCACCGCCCGAGGCTCCGTCATCATTGCCGGCTTCGTCGTCGTCATCAGACTCGTCGTCAGGCTTCCCCTCAGACTCGTCGTCAGAACCCTCCTGGTTGGCGGCTGCCTCTTGCACAGCGTCTCGAATCTGGCAAACGATTTCGTCGTATCGAGTGCGCAACGAGACGAGCGCCTCACAGTACTGTGCCCAGGAGAGAGTATTGCCGACGAAGCCGTTTTTGGCCAGGACCCGTTCGTCATCCAGGTCTTCCAGCTCAAAACTCCACAACATCTGGTCGCCACTGTCGAGTCCATGGAAGGCGTTGTTGGCCTCGTCCACGGCAGCTTGCAAAGCTTGCACGAGCTCGTCCAGAGACGGCTGCGCTTGCCCAGTCAAACCGCCATGGGAGGCCTCCAAATCCCCCATGCTGACATCAGCCTCCGCAGAAGAAGAGGCGCCCGCGGTGGCGCTGTCGCCAACAGCCAACTCACTCGCCTCCGCCATCTCCATCTGCGGTCCCGGTACGTCCTCCATTGCCGCATCGTTGACTTCCGTCAGGTTCTGGAGAAACGAAAAGGCGGGCTTTCGAGCAGCTGAGGGACCCGACGCCCGCTCAGACTGTCTGGCCTCTGCCTCCTCGGGACCCATCCCCTGTATTGGCGGCGCGGCGAGGAGTGCAGTGGCCGAGCGAGCCTCAATCTCCGAAGGGATTGGGGCCCACTGCGCCATCGCATCGTCATCCTCTCTGGAGTCGCCGCAAAACGACTTGCCAGCCCGCGTGTCTCTTGGGCGACCTTGTACATCGTACTCGGTCGGTGACGATGCTGTTGTGAAGAGCGTCGACACCTTCCCAAAAGCAAAGTCGGGCTTGGACACCGTCAGTCCCGTCGGCACAGCCAGAAAGTCCCTCGCGGGCGCAATCGTGGTTGGTCCGAACGAGAAGACCTGGTCAACACGAGGCAGTGCCTCAGGTGCTGGCTCTGGCGCCGAGGAATGGCTCGGTTCCTCTTGGCTGGTGCCCGGCAACAGGGGATTGGCGGCGCTGTGCTTGAGGCCTTGAAGCTCCTCTTCAAGGCTGCTGACGTGCTTCTCGTATGCCGCCCGGTTCGACATGAGCGTGACATACGCCGTCTCCGCCAACCGCCTCAATCCAGACTCGACCACCAAAGCGTTCTTGTCAGGCACGTGAGCAGCTCCCTCTTGACTGCCCTTCAGGGCGGCGTCGGAATGCTGCTTCTGGCGCTGCAAGGCGGCAATGTCCTTGACCAGTTGCTCGTTCTTGTCAGACAAGCGAGCAGCTCCCTCTTGACTACCCTTCAGGGCGGCGTCGGAATACTGCTGCTGGCGCTGCAAGGCGGCAATCTGGTCGACCAGTTGCTCGTTCTTGTCAGACACGCGAGCAGCTTCCTCTTGACTACCCTTTAGGGCAGCGTCGGAATGCTGCTTCTGGCGCTTCAAGGCGGCAATGTCCTTGACCAGTTGCTCGTTCTTGTCAGACAAGCGAGCAGCTCCCTCTTGACTACCCTTCAGGGTGGCGTCGGAATACTGCTGCTGGCTCTGCAAGGCGGCAGCGTGGTCGATTTGTTGCTTCGAGATAACCGCATCACGGGCGTTTATCTTCTGCTCCAAATCTGAGATAGCCCTATCACGGGACTCTACCTCCTTCTCGAGACGTTCGGCATCCGCATCACGGTTGTCTGTCTCCTGCTTGGCCCTCGAGATAGTCACGTTCAGACGCTCGATTTCTCTTTCCGCGGAAGCAATGAAGTTGTAGCCGCCCCTCTCGATCGTGTCGAGTAGCTTTTCGGTATCCACCAATTCTTGATCTTTAGATTTGGCTTCAAGCTCGAGCCGCTCGATGGTTCTACTCAAGACGACGATTTGTTCTTCGAGATCATCCGTGGCGGGCTGGGGATTCTGCTCGGGCCTCGGCCGTACCTCAGCGACATAGATGCCGCTGATGACGCTAAGAGCAAGAACGAGCAGAGGAACCCAGGGCGCGAGACCAGGAAAGATTTGCGGAAGGATGGCCGAACAGCTAGCAACGTAATTGTGGCTCTTTACCACGGCATTCAGAACGGCTCGAAGCCTCTCTGGCAACCATGGCATGCTCGCCACAATTGTGACCAAGAGGGGTAGAAGCGACAAGAAAGAAAATGCGTCCTCGCGGACAGCCGATGAGGTGGGGACAGTGACGGCGCGGGTGATGGTTGGTGCGAAGAAGCTGACGGTGACGGTGGCTGTCGTCGTCGTCGTCTCTACGCTGGGCATGGGCCCAGTTGGCCCGCCGGCCACGTAAACAGCGTCGGTAGCAGCAAAGAGGCTCTGCCTGAGTGAAACATGACTGCCACTCGGCGGCTCAACTTCGACAGGTGGGACTACGTCCCCCTTGTTCATCGTCAAAAAAGCAACGGCAGCAAGAATAACAGCGCCGAGACCGCCAGGCAGTGCTCGGTTCGCGTGCGCCATGTCAGCTGCGGTGTGAATGCTGCGATGATGGCGTGATGGTGCTGATGGTTCTTGTGATGGTGCTGGTGCTGGTGGTTCTTGTGATGTTGATTTTGATGATGGCGATGGCGATGGCGATAGCGATGGTACTACTGATTGTGATGCTGGTTATAATACTGGTAATGCTGGTCGTGATTATAATCTTGCTAGTACTAGTACTGGATAGCGACGGCGATGGCGATCGCGATGGTACTACTAGTTGCGATGCTGGTTGTGATGCTGGCGATGCTGTTGATTCTGGCGATGCTGGTGATGCTGGCGACGCTGGTGATACTGGCGACGCTGGTGATACTGGCGATGCTGGTGATGCTGGCGACGCTGGTGATACTGGCGATGCTGGTGATACTGGCGACGCTGATGATGCTGGCGATGCTGGTGATACTGGCGACGCTGGTGATGCTGGCGATGCTGGTGATACTGGCGACGCTGATGATGCTGGCGACGCTGGTGATGCTGGCGATGCTGGTGATACTGGCGACGCTGATGATGCTGGCGACGCTGGTGATGCTGGCGACGCTGATGATGCTGGCGACGCTGGTGATGCTGGCGACGCTGGTGACACTGGCGATGCTGGTGATGCTGGCGACGCTGGTGATACTGGCGATGCTGGTGATGGCGATGCTGGTGATGCTGGCGACGCTGGTGATACTGGCGATGGCGATGCTGGTGATACTGGCGATGCTGGTGATACTGGCGACGCTGGTGATACTGGCGATGCTGGTGATACTGGCGATGCTGGTCGTGATGATCATCCTACTAGTACATGCAGTAGTAGTAGTAGTAGTAGTGGTAGTGGTGATACTGGCGGGTGTGGGTTTTATAGTGGTTGGTGGGGTGGAAAGCGGTGGAAGAGCGTGGTGCTTCTCGCTGTTTCCATTGAATTAACAACAATGTCAGTGTGCGAGACTGGTGCGGCTGCGGCAACCGTTGCCAATGGAGACCCCTGTGCACGGGCCGCTTTCGCGAATTGCAAGTGAAGCAAGTCCCCACGTGCGTATCTATCGCGTAACTTACGTGCAATGTCCACTCGGCAGCATGCACAATACAGTCTGACTTGTAGGTGTTTACAGCTTTGCGCAGGCAATGTGCCTCGCTTGAGCCCTCTCCGCTGGCGCGTCGAGTCGTGCGGGCGTGAAGGACGTATTGTTGCCAAGGAAACGTCCAGGCTGCGGGCCAGTCGACCGAGAGCGATCACTGCAACATTGGTGGTATACCTAGTCGACAGCAAGATCGGCGGCTAGTACCTTCAGCTTCGTGCGCCATGAGTCTTCGCCGACGAGATATCCCAGTGCCTCAATTCCTGCCCATCCCCTGCGAGATCCAGAGGAACCTCAAGGCTGCCATCGCGCGAATGTCTTTGACGGCACTGGAAACGGGTGAGCAGCACCCACTTCTGAAGGCACAGAGTGCGAACACACAACCAGAATCAGACCCTCGAGAATCAGAATCGACCATTGCTCCATCGCTGGCTCGACCGATCACCACGCTCCTCGACGGCGAACCGGAAGCAGAAACCCTCTCAGCGTGGGGAAGTGTCAAGACAATTGGGACTCTCGGTGAAGTCATCAACTGGACTGGTGATCCCATGGGTTCTTCAGACTCGCCATCGTTCATCCCGAACAATGAGTGGTCAGGCACGATGGTCTTGTCCGCGCTCAAGCAGAGCGAGCATGCTCCCCAGCTGGAGCAGAAATACCAAGAATTGATTCGCAGCAGTATGCAGAAACCAGATGTCACAGCAGCGATCTGGTCTGATTTTCGAGTCCCATATCGCAGCAATCATCCAAGAACAGGCGAGCGCTTTCTGTGCAGCAAGAACGGAGATTGCAAAGGCAACCCTGCAGAATACAGAGACAATGGTGAGCCTATTCAAATGCGACCTGGGCGCTATGGTGGAAAGGACGCTGTTTCACGGAAGAAGGAAGCTGAGAGAGGTTTGAACCTGAAGCTTTGCGCAGCTTGCTATTTGGAGGTAAAGGCTGGACAGAAGTAGGCTTTCGCGAGTGTGTGGACAGAAGACGTGTGGCAATTCGAAGTCAAAAGGCCAGTATCACAGTCGTTGTGGCCTTGAGCATGCCCATCTCCATGTCGGCTCCGACTCCCCAGATCGAGAGGTCTTCTGTAACCAGCACTTGATCCGGAGCGAAATGAGGCTTGAGCGTATCTTGACGGCGAAGCCCATGGTGTTCCGGGTCGACCTCTGTGAAAAGGAGTACATTGCCAAAAGAACAAGCATCTGCTCTCGGTGGGAGGTGAGGCCGGTGGAGTTATTCGCATTGTTACTTTCTTGCAACAACTCTTTGTCTGGTCGACCGGGTTCCTGCTCGTTCCAGATTCCACTCCGACGGTGATCCGCTCTGTATTCACCACGGGGTCTGACCTGCCCATCGCAATCGTCAGGCCAGGAACATTCTGCGCACACTGCTTCATCAGACGAAATGTGGCCAAATGTGAGACCACATCCAGCAAGATCTGCAAGATTCTTGCCTAGTGATACCTGTAGCCAATTCGCGATTCACCCTGCTAACCATATTCTATTCACCAATGCCGCGCTAAATGTGAAAGATGCCACCTCACCGTCTGACGGCAACCGACCGCGCAAAGCCATCCCGATTACGCAGCAATAGCCTCGCGCTCCTCTCTCGCGGCTCGTGCCCGTCGTCTCGCCTTCTGCTTCTCTGCGGGTGTCCCAGCAGGGGCATCAGGCATTTCTCCCGCTGTGACCTTTGGTGCATCGGGCATACTAGGAACGGCCTGTGCACGCTGGGCAGCCGTAGCCTCCCTCTCCATGGCCTCGAGCTCATCCTCCACGGCATCCTCATCCTCGTTTGACATCTTGCCCGCCAGCATATCGCTGACTTCCTGTCATTCTACATCAGCAAACCTCAATCCTCTATCACTACCAGAAGCACCTGGAACCAACTCACCTCCTGATACGCCCTCGCCTCCTCGCTCTCGCCCAGGATCATCTCCACCTTCTCCAGGCCCCCGATCTCCTTGTTGATCTCCTTCAGCACGGCCGTCCCCTGCTGCAAGCCAAACAAGACATCTTTCTGCACGAGCGCGAACTCGACATCACTTGTCAACGCCTGCAACTGCGCCAACTGCTGATCGGTCTTGGCCAATAACGACTCTTGATATTTCTTCCGGCGCAGCGCCAGCAGGGCTTTCTGCTTATTGCCGAGGCGCAGACATTCTCGTGCGATTTCCGTTTCGCGGTTCGTGATGGTCGTGACTCGTTTCTGGTACTGGTGCAGCTTGTCGCGTTGGATCTTGAGGTCGAGGATGGCCCTATCCTGATCAGAGACTCGGTTTTTGCTGCCCGTGTTGCCCATTGTTCCGAGCCATGAACGTGACACGGAGAGAGGGAGAGGGAGAGGACACCGACACTCTCCATGTACCGTTCGTCGGGTAGGAGGTAGGAGGTACCTCACGTAGGAGGTAGAGGTAGCACGCTGCAAGGTCGGAGATCGGGCACCTCGGCCAGTCTGCGGCCCGAGATAAGATGTGATAAGATGAGATGAGATAAGATAAAATACAATAAATAAGCGAGATCGAGCAGCTGGTAAACTCCGTCCACTCGCCAAAATATTTCCACGACACACCTCACTCCTGAACTTCACTTCACTTCGCCTCCGCCAAGGAGCCACTATGGCTGTGCGACTCCAAGGCGCTCTGGACAGTGACATTCACACCATTGTAAGTGAATTCTAGCCGCCACCAATATTCTTGCACTGTCACTGACCGGATTAGGTCCAGAAATTCCTGTCAGACGGCGTGGCACCCACCTCGGGCGACCTATATAACGCCCTTTCAAGATCCAATTCCGCGTTGAAACGAAGACCAAAGAAAAACTTGCTGGCTAGCATAGAACGCGTTCTGGATTTTATCGGCATCACCGCAGACGAGGTCGACTCTGACACGATCATAGAGGACGCTATTCCCGACAACGATCAGACAGACCTCATGAACCGATCGCTGCGCCAAAATCTCGCCCCTCAAAGAGCCGCCAGCCCTCCACAGCAGCCCAGCGATGAAGTGGCCACGAAACGGCGCAAGGCTAACGGCGAGGCCCTGCCCAAACGCCAGAAACGCGGCAATCTCGACGAGCAACCCAAGCCCAGCATCTCCGCGCCCACTGACATCTCTCTTGACGACGTGGGAGGCATGACGGACACGATCCTGCAACTCAACAAAACTCTTTTGGCCCCCATGTCCTTCGCTGACGAGTTCCGAGAGGCCCACGTCCCGCTACCCAAGGGAATCATGCTACATGGCCCACCAGGTTGCGGCAAAACCATGCTCGTCCGAGCCTTCGCCGCAGAAATGGGCGTACCGTTCATCGAGATCTTGGGCCCTGCCATTGTATCTGGTATGAGTGGAGAGTCTGAAAAGGGCATTCGGGATCGATTCGAAGAGGCGAAGAAGAATGCTCCCTGTTTGATCTTCATTGACGAAATTGATGCCATTGCTCCCAAGCGAGATAGCAGTCAAAGCCAGATGGAAAAGAGAATTGTGGCGCAGCTGTTGGTTAGCATGGACGAATTAGGGAGGGACTGTGAGAAGCCAGTTGTTGTGTTGGCGGCGACGAATCGGCCGGACAGTATTGATCCGGCGCTGAGGAGAGGGGGAAGGTTTGGGACGGAGATTAACATTGGTAAGTACTCCATCTCTCGATGCCGAGCATTGAAAAGAGGGCACTACTTTTTCTTCCTCGACACTATCCGCCCCACGAGATCTAGAGCTCCACGCCGCTAACAGTTTTTTTTTCAAGGCGTGCCAAACGAGGCAACTCGCCATAGGATCCTCGAAACGCAGACGCGAAACATGCCAAAGTCCAATGTCGACTTTCCAAAGCTGGCCAAGATGACAGCAGGTTTTGTGGGTGCCGACTTGCATGATCTAGTTGGCAAAGCTGGTGCTCACACCATGGAGCGCCTCATGGCCGCGTTCCAACAACAAGCGGATCAACTCGCTCTCCCCTACCATCCCTCGCACCGACCTGAAATCGCCCAAACCAGACGAATGGCAGCCCGTGGGCGAGCAGGACAAGACATTCCTCGTCCTCCCGGCTTCGAGGTCATCAGCCTCCAAATGGAAGACTTCCTCCACGTCCTCCCCTCCATCACACCCTCCAGCAAACGAGAAGGGTTCACCACCGTCCCCAACGTGTCCTGGAAAGACATTGGCGCCCTGCAATCCGTCCGCGAAGAACTCATCCGTTCCATCGTCGACCCCATCGCCAAACCCGCCCTCTACGAAGCCTTTGGCATCAATGCCCCCTCAGGCGTCCTCCTCTGGGGACCACCAGGCTGCGGCAAAACTCTGCTCGCCAAAGCCGCAGCAGCCGAATCCCAAGCAAACTTCATCTCCATCAAAGGCCCGGAACTCCTCAACAAATTCGTCGGAGAATCCGAAGCCGCCGTGCGCAAAGTTTTTCAACGCGCTCGCTCTAGCATCCCCTGCGTCATCTTCTTCGACGAACTCGACGCTCTCGTGCCCAAGCGTGACGAAGCGGGCTCTGAAGCTTCCGCACGAGTCGTCAACACGCTCCTCACGGAACTCGACGGTTTGGATATTCGCGCGGGGATTTACATCATTGCAGCGACCAATCGACCGGATATGATTGACGAAGCGATGCTGCGACCGGGGCGATTGGGCACGCAACTCTTTGTGGATTTACCCGGTGCGGAAGAACGAGTGGATATTCTGCGAGCGCTGACGAGGGATAAACCCTGTGAATACTCGGCACAGATCCAGGACTTGGCGAGAGAATGTGAGGAGTTTAGTGGTGCGGATTTGGGAGCGTTGTTGCAGCAGGCTGTGCAGAATGCGATTAAAAGAGGCCGGGTGAGGTTGGAGTATGAAGATTTTGTCGAGGCCAAGACGAGAACACGTGGGTCTGTGAGAGATGCTCATCGGTATAGGAATATGAAGAAGAAGTTTGGGCAGCGGTAGTGGTGTCTCTTGGAAATTATCATCTGGCTACGGCCTAACCTCCGCACCATCTCGTTCATGTTCAAGATTAGATGCCTTTCATGTTCAGTATTACTACTTAGGTACTAAGGTACTTTTATGGGCTCTTCGTTCGTGCTTTGCTGTCTTTTGCTTGGCAGTTTTGTTCAGAGGTGTGTTTGTTCACCATGTATGCATATGTCACTCAAAATTGGTCCTGCTGAACATAATAAGAATTCTATCAATAGAGCGATAGTGACCGTACATCGTGCCGAGCGAACACACGAGGCCATACAGACTTCAAACCCGATGTCCTCTTTCTCTGTACCCTTCGCCAACGTTCGTGGTCATGCAATGCGAGCAAACATGTCTTCTTCCTGCCACCCTTTGACATTGAACAGCACAGCCATGACCCATCCGTTGAGCTCAAGACTCAGTACTCGTCACAATCGACATCGGCTGATCAAGAAGATCATCAAGGATTTGACGTGGACCCCCAAAGTGTTCGATCTGCAGAAACGCTCGTGCAATTTCCTCTGCCCGACGCAGATCCAGCATTTCTTCCTTTGGAAGCTTTGCGCACGCCTCAGTCAAATCTTCCCCTTTTGACGCAAGCGCAATGAGCTCGTCGGCTCTATCGGTCACAATCGCGTCGACGCCATTGATACGGGCACACATCGTACCATAGCTTGAAGCACTTCTCCCTGGGCGAAGATTGTACAGATATGTAATCTGGTTCTCCGCTACAGACTGGGCGTCGTCGACTTGCACTTCCATGTGCCCGAAACCCAGCGCTGGCCGAGGTGGGAGGAATCCAGATTCGAAGATTTCGTGGAAATGTGTGGCTCCGATCACCTTTGGACATTCAGGTCCCCGCTGGAGTAAGTGTTCGAATACACCAGCCGCGAGACCAGCGCCGTCATATGACTCTGTGCCTTTGCCGAACTCGTCTACAATCAGGAGACTGCGTCGCGTGGCCATGTTCAGCGCAACGGAAGCTTGCTGGAGATCGATCATGAAGGCGCTTTGAATGCGTGAGACTGTCTCTCTGGTCGATATCCTGGTGAGGATAGCATCGGTCAGACCAATTGTGGCGTAATTTGCAGGCACGAAGCTGCCGATGTGAGCCATGTAGACGATGATTGCCACTTGCTTCAGGTATATGCTCTTCCCAGAATAGTTGGGTCCAGTCATCATCAGCACACTTGGAGCGTCTGGCGGTAGGGATTGCGTGATTCGAGGATCGGCCGAGATTTTACACTCGCGTGGGTCAGCAGCTGTGTGATCTCCACATCCTCCCAGTAGGTAGGCATCATTAGGTACGAAAGCTGGCACGGTGAGTTCCTGTAGTATGTGCCGGCCGTCTTTGATCTTGACAATGTTCTGTTCCGTCATATTAGGCCTGACTAGCCGATACTGCACTGCGCCTCTTGCTAATGCCACGAGGCTGTCAAGCTCGCCACAAATGTCCGAAGTTGTGTTGATGAGCTCCTCGTGTTCCAGTACACGCTGTGCCATGTCTTGAATAATCTCGATTTCCATGTCGAGGATGCAGCCCCAGATATCACCGTAGTTCTCGTCCAGCTCCATGGTATTGGTATTCTTGTAGTACCTGTGGTTATGCAGTTGTGTTAGTGAGCTTCAGCTACTCAAGATCTGACTGAAATACGCACGCATGTGTGGAGGACGTAAACATCTGCTCCCAAGGCTCAACGGGATCTGGACCTTCGTATGGTACTGCTATATCATCCTCTTCGCGCTCAATGGAGATTAGGAAACCGATCTGCGGGAAGAATATGACATTCACTTTGGACTTCAGATCCGCGGGCACTTGACGGGCAATATGCGAGGCCACTTGCGAGAGCATGTCCTCGATGGCTTCGTAAGTGCGCTTGGCATCGTCCAGTTCGTCGCTGATACCGTGCAGGACCACTGTTCGCTTCGCATACTTGGACAGCTCGAAGTCTACGACGTCGCTGATGAGAGCCCCAACCTCAGCTAGGTGAAGCTTGTTGAATCGCTCGGCGATCTTGCGGCGGACAACGAGGCCCTCAGACCCCACAATTTGCGTCAGAAGGTCAGTGAGCTCCAGAGCAGCAAACGTATAGTCTCTCAGCCTGCCCCAGACTGATGTGGCTATAGGCTGATTGTTGTTGACGCCACTGCGAATACCCCTGCGCAAGTCCGTAGTGACACGATGCATGTCTTTCACTCCTGCCAAGGTGTTCGCAATCTGAGCGAGCGTGGGTGCATTCTCGGGCCTGATAAAAGCACCAATTGTATCGTGTCGTTCGTTGATAACATCCATATTGAGACTTGGTCGAAGGAAGAACTGTCGTAGTAGATGCCGACCCTGAGCGGTCTTTGCCAAGTTGTGGAAGAGTCCGTAGACAGAAAGACCTTCTTTCGATCCTCGTGACCAATTCTTGCTTGCTGGTCCCTGTTGCTGAGCATTTGGGTGAGACTCCGTTGTAGTAATCTGCAGTGATTGGAGAGTATCAGCATTGATGAACATGGATCCTCCCAAGCTGAACATCTCGACTGTCGCTATGCGAAACATGGCTTCAGCATCTCTGTCTCCTGGTAGAAAGGTAGTAGCTTTCCTACGTTGAAGATACGAAAGGACAGCGCCTGCGCAGCCGACAGTAATTCGGCTGTCCATGTTGACAAGACCCGACAAGCGCAAGATGGCACGCTGTCGACCAGACTTCTCGTCTTCATGCGCGGGAAAATCATCATTAGCGACCACATCTCCGGGCACTACGTACGTGACAGTGGGACCGTCTGGTAGACCAATGTGGAGATTCGCCAGCTTCACTTTGCCTGAGTCATAGCCAAACTCTGCATTTGGTCGGCACTCCAGCAGATATGGGAGGCGTGTCTGATCACTGCGGGCATCAACAGAGGCTCGCTGCGTGCGCAGCTGAGGATCCAGTCGATTGATGGCTTCTTCGTTGCATTTGGTCGACACGAGGATGACTGTCGGCTCGATAAAGAGCTTGACTGATCTGAAGTCAGCGTGGACTCCTGAACAGTAATAGAATGGACTTACGAGCATCAACAATGTCTGCTGCTCCAGCTGGCATGTCCTCCATAAAGTACAACTTCGCATGTCGTACAACATAGTAGACGCAGCCGACAGCGCCTTTATCAGTGACGTGCACCGCCATGATGATCTCGCTGAGTGTCTCAGGATCCATGTCCAAATCATCTTCTGGGCGTGGGATGGGGATCACACTGCCAGTATCGTCGATGCCGTGAAAAGTGCTGACCGAGAGCATAGATCGGCTCGACGTGCCACGTCGTGGTGCTCCCCGACTGCCCACCGCTGATCGGGACTCCTTGGTAGTCCCACGAGAGAGCTGTGTTCCAGCTCGGGCATTGGAGTACGACGATGCCGTTCGGGCTCTTGATCTGCTTCCTCCTCCTGCGTCACCACTGGATCTTCTCTTCTTGTTAAACATTCTGTCGAGCCGTGAGTGTACTTGTCGTATATTGTTCTTGTTGTTGAGACGATAGAGAGAGAGAGAGATCAACGAGAGAAACGTGAGGTTGAGCAAGACGTGAGATTGAGCGAGAGCCACGTATTTGGCAGGCGCTGCACATGAGGAAGGCACGACCTCTCGTGTTCCGATATCACCTTGATCAGTTCGTCGACACCAGTATCGTCCTACTGCAGGCAGCTTCAGCTTCACCAGCCACAACATGCATCCTGCAACAGCAATTATGCTCCCCCTGCGCATGGCCAACACTACAGTCCTGCTCCGCCAACTACTCATGGAGTAGCCGCAATTCCTTCATTCGCTCATTCACGCATTCATGACTTCTCGCTCACGCCCCCCTCTTTCCTCCACTTCGCAAAGTCATCCCTCGTCTTCCTGATATCCAGAAACCCGGGCCGCTCCTCCAACACAGCAAAAGGGTTGCCCCCACCCACGCCAACGGCAGTAATCTCTCGCGCCTCTTTACTGCGCTCTAATCTTCCAGCCCATACACTCCATTGTATGGGCTTCAGGTCAGGACTACTGAGCACGACACCGACGCAGAGCAGAAGTACCGAGAAGATCGTTTCGAGCACGATGTCTGTGGGTATCGAGATCTTGGGGTCGAGCGCACTTGGGAGTATTGAGCTTGGCGCAGGTGGGATGGACGAAGACGGGAGGAGGGAGTGTTCGTATGAGCTATACACACTTTGCAGGTGTTAGCTTATGCCTACGAGAAATTGATGTTCTTCTTACGCATGTGCAAGGAACACGAGGCCAGCCAGGTTGAAAAAGTTTGCTGGAGCGCCCATTGTGACGGGGAGGGGAATTGAGAGATATGGCCTGCGATCGAGGTGAATGTTGTCCTTGCGCAAGGTCAAGACGAAGCTCGAGGGGAAGTTGCAGGGCCAGGCTTGGCGTCGAGCTACTCCGAAATAATGCATGTGACAGGACGGCGATGTAACGGGAGTGGAGAGTGAAAGTGGTAGTCTTTGATCGCAGACTTCGCGATCAAGCGGTTTTTTGGGGTATCTATTGCCTCATAACACATCACGCATTAGAGGCCATGCATATTTTGCTTTGGCCGTGGCCAGGTCCCCGATGAAAATTTAGTGGTGACAGAAGCCAACACATCTACAATTTCTGCATGGCGGCAACATCGGAGGACTGCACGTAGTCCTCGAAGCCCTCAATGGTCTCCTGGAGCTGTTCAAGAGAGACCTTGTCATCCTCGATGACACAGTTGATTTGAAGCTTCTTGATGCCGAAGCCAACAGCAACGAGCTTGCCACCTCCCCACACGAGACCGTCCTGTTCGATGCCACGCACAGACGCCTCGAGCTCCTTCATGTCGGTCTCGTCGTCTGTCATCGAAATTAGCACGTATGTCGGAAGAACATGAAGATCGAACAGCGTATCTTACCCCATGGCTTTACATCGAGTGTGACAATAGACTTGGCAGCTGGCTTTGTCTTGCCCTCCTTCTTCTTCTTGTACTCCGCCAGTCGCTCGTCGCGAATGCGGGCAGCCTCTGCATCCTCCTCCTCGTCGTCCGAGCCGAAAAGGTCGACTTCGTCGTCATCCTCCTCTTCCTTCTCTGGTGCCTTTGCGGGGTTGACAGTGAGCTCGGATGACTCTGGACCGTAGGCAGTAGCAGCCTTGCTTGGATCACCTGGGAGAGTCGAGAACTCTGACTCAAAGGTGGAGATGTGCTTGTACCAGCGGTATGCATGAGGGAAGTTCTCGACCTTTGGCTGCTCGCTGAAGGACTGGAAAACCTTCACATCCGCTTGCGAGGGGCCATATCTAGGGAGAGTCAGCTCTTGCCCACCTGCAGAGAGTGCTATGCTTCAATGGTTCGAGGTGCGTTGAAAGTCAGAGGTGCGCAAGCGCAATGGTGTGGTTTCATTTGGAGGGTCTTAAGCTCCTCAATAACACGGACCAAATTGTGTTCATCAGGGAAGTGCGAGCGAGCGAGAGAGGATGAGGAGAGCGCTGTGCTTACTTACCCAATAATGTATGAGCGAGTCTTGACCCAGTTGTCAAGGACTGTGTGATTCTTAGCGCAGCGACAGGAGGCAGCGGAGAACCAGCAACATACGGGTGAGGCCAGTGTCGGAAACGAAGTCGGTGAAACCCATGATGAAGGTTGTGGGTGGCTTCTGTTGTCGGTGTAGTGGGTTATTAAGAGAGAGGTATTGGTGAGGGAGTGGGAGAGGGAAAGGTACACAACATGGAAGAAATGTATGTGGTGTTTTTGCGCCCCACGGCCCAAATGGAAAGACTCACGAAGACCAATCCCTGCGCTCTGTATCACCACGTGCAAAAGTACTGGGACTCTAGCCACCACTTGTGGCGGCCGCCAGGTGTATTTACACCTGACGGGCCGTACCTAGCCGATGCACGTCGAAAGTGCTCGCGTCTTCCAGAACTGCAATAGATATCTCACAAGTCCCGTGCTCATCAAAGTCATATCATGCTCATCAGACTGTACTGTAGGTTGTATATATAACACACCTTTCCCTTCTTCATTTCACTTCACTCACAGGCACTCAACTGCATGCGCAACATGCTTCCCACAACTGGAAGGAGCGCTGCGAGGCGCATTGCCTCTGTTCGATATCCTCTATCACGAAACGCCCTTCGAGCTGCGTCCTGTCATACGCAAAGAGCAATCCGGCTATCTCCACCCGCGATCCCCGTTGCTATATCACAATGTCGAAGCTATGCAAGTGCTCGACCTCATCCGCCCGGGGGCACACATCGCATGAACTTGGGTGGTGAACCAGAGAAGAGTGCGTTGGAACAATATGGGATTGACCTGACTGCAAAGGCAAAAGACGGAAAGCTGGATCCTGTCATAGGCAGAGACTCCGAGGTGCATAGAACGATTCAGATTCTGTCCAGGCGCACGAAAAACAACCCGGTTCTGATCGGTTCGGCCGGAGTCGGGAAGACTGCCATACTGGAAGGGTTGGCACAACGTATAGTCAAAGGCGATGTACCCGAATCGATTCAGGACAAGAAAGTCATCTCGCTGGACTTGGGCAGTCTGATTGCTGGAGCAAAATTTCGTGGCGATTTCGAAGAGCGGCTCAAGGCAGTATTGAAAGAGGTACAGGATGCGCATGGCGGCGTGATTCTCTTTATCGACGAATTACACACTCTACTCGGACTGGGCAAGGCCGAAGGTTCCATCGATGCTAGCAACTTGCTTAAGCCGGCACTATCACGTGGCGAACTGCAGTGCTGCGGAGCTACGACTCTCAACGAATATCGACAAATCGAAAAGGACGTCGCTCTTGCTCGCAGATTCCAGCCGATCCTAGTTGGTGAGCCTTCAGTGCAAGATACTGTTTCCATTCTGCGAGGCATAAAGGATCGCTACGAAGTGCACCATGGAGTGCGAATCACCGATGGAGCTCTGGTTGCAGCAGCAGCATACTCGAATCGTTACATCACAGACCGTTTTCTTCCCGACAAGGCCATAGATCTGGTGGATGAAGCCGCTTCAGCTCTCCGGCTGCAGCAAGAAAGTAAACCAGATGCCATTCAGGAGCTGGATCGACAGATCATGACGATACAAATTGAGCTTGAATCATTACGCAAGGAGACGGATGTTGCCAGCAAAGAGCGTCGGGAACAGCTCGAAAAGACCTTGACCTTGAAACAGGACGAGGTCGGTGCTCTAACGGAGAAATGGGAGGCAGAACGCGCTGAAATCGAAGGAATTAAAAGAACGAAAGAGGAGCTCGAGAGAGCACGTATCGAGCTAGATCAAGCGCAACGCGAAGGAAACTTTGCCAAAGCAAGTGAGCTGCGCTATGCAAAGATTCCGGAGCTACAAAAGAAGCTTCCTGAAGACCAAGGCGGAAATTCCAAAACCGCTGCCCAAGACACACTCATCCACGACTCTGTGACAGCGGACGACATCGCTTCAGTCGTAGCAAAGTCGACAGGTATCCCAGTCACCAAGCTGATGAGTGGTGATATTGAGAAGCTCATCGATATGGAGAACGTGCTTCGTCGATCGGTGCGTGGGCAGGATGAAGCTCTGGTGTCTGTGGCAAACGCAGTCCGTATGCAACGAGCCGGCCTCAGTGGCGAGAACCGACCTATTGCTTCGTTCATGTTCCTTGGCCCTACCGGAGTAGGGAAAACGGAGCTCTGTAAAAGGATGGCAGACTTTCTCTTCTCCTCGTCCAACGCTGTTGTTCGGTTCGACATGAGTGAATTTCAGGAAAAGCATACTGTCTCGCGCCTGATCGGATCGCCGGCTGGCTATGTTGGCTACGAAGATGCCGGACAATTGACAGAAGCGGTCAGAAGAAAGCCGTATGCAGTATTGCTCTTTGATGAGTTTGAGAAAGCCCATCGGGATATCAGCACTCTACTGCTCCAGGTACTAGACGAAGGCTTCCTGACGGACGCTCAAGGACACAAAGTCGACTTCCGGAATACGATTATTGTGTTGACATCGAATCTCGGAGCGGAAGCGCTGATCGCGGACGATAGCGACGGATCTGAGATATCCCCAGAAGTCAAAAAGCAGGTCATGGACGTCGTGCAAGCCTCGTACCCACCCGAGTTCATCAATCGTTTGGACGAATTCATCATCTTCAAGAGACTGTCCAAGGAAGCCTTGCGGGGTATCGTCGATATCAGGTTGAAAGAGCTGCAAGCCAGACTGGACGACCGGCGCATCACACTGGATGTCAGCGACGAAGTCAAAGATTGGCTCTGCGATCACGGCTACGACCCTCGGTACGGAGCGAGGCCGTTGAACCGCCTCATTGCGAAGGAAGTTGGCAACAGTTTGGCCGACAAGATCATTCGAGGTGCTATCAAGAGTGGAGATGTAGCGACCGTAACGTTTCAGGATGGAAGAAATGGCCTTGATATACTTGTTCCTGGTGTTGCGGAGGCGTAAGAGCGAGTGGTTTACAAAAAGGATGAACGCATTACGATGTCATGGTGGCACAGCTGGAAATTGTAGTTGTAAAAGATTATTATATGTACATTACTATCTCATGTACCTGACCTGTAGACTACCTAGCCAATACTTTGCTTACGATGCGACTTTCTCATGACTGGTGATATTTATGTGACCAGACGTCTATTGGTGTAGGTAGTGGAAGTGGTCCCGTCGGTGCTGTTGACCATGCGGCTCGGCTCGGCTCGGCACGCGGGAGGCATTTTTCCTTGACCTTCCTCCTAGGATTGTAACGACTGTATATATAAGGTATACATGGGAAGACTTCAACGATATGTACATGAGAGAAGACTCTGGAAGTGAGACGAGAGCCACCCCAGACACCGGCACCACTCGCCACACAAACAGACACACACATACAGTACACACCTACACACTTATGCTTTGCAGAGACCAGCAATGGACATCGGCATCATCTCGGGCAGCGGCGACATATCGTCCTGTGACCCACTCAGTGTCGCCCTCGCAGTCTACTCCCGAGTCCCGTACAGACTGAGACAGCATCACCAATCCACCATCATCTTGGCAAGGAGCGCTGTGAAAAATTTCCTACATCTGCCGACCGAAGCCGCCGAGAAAGGCTCGAACGTGTCGTCGGTTAAGTCATAGTGCTGCTAACATCCTGGTCTGAGAGACGTCAGTTCTTCTTTTTCAGTCCTTAATTACCTACTATAGGTAGAAGGCACCTTCGCTTTGTCTGGGTACCTGTATAGTCCCGCACTCTTCCTTTGTTGTTAACCATCCCTCCACTACCTCCTACAGCACGACAGTTCACGAGGTATACTATACAGACAGACTTTTGCAGCGATGAACTCCGGGGACCGATGGCTCCGCGACGTGGAACGGGATGCCAGTCCCGAGAGATTCCACGCCCGGCCAGGCTCGACTCCAGGCGCAGGAGAGACACAGGATCCCGCGGCCACGTTGGAGAGGCATGAACCCATGGAGCGAACGGTAACAGCGATGAGCTCGTCCACTTCAAGCTCGTTATCTTCTGGCACTCCCAACGAGCGGCGCGAGACGACCATGTCGAGAACAGCGACCCAGGCGGACCTCGAGAGACATCCTACTGCTTTGAGCAGAATTCAAACAGGTCGCAGTCAACACAGCGGAACGGTTGGCGCAAGTCTTCGCTCTCGGACAGCTACACGGCACAGTAGGACAGCCTTGCCAGCCTTCGGAGCGGGCAAGCCCTATCCGCCCAACTTGCCAGACCGAGAGGAGTACGTCGTGGAATTCGATGGGCCAGACGACCCTCTACATGCGCACAATTGGCCCCTCAGGAAGAAACTGCCTGTGACCATCGTGCTGGGTTATGTCACCCTGACGGCGGCATTTGGCTCTTCCATTTTCTCAACAGCTACCGGAGCGATTGCGACCCAATTCGATCTCTCGAGGGAGGTAGGTATTCTGGGCGTGTCGCTATATGTCCTCGGTTTTGCCACTGGTCCTATACTATGGGGTGAGTACTTCACATGAGACGTTCTTCAACCTTCTAGTCTCGATCGGACGCTGCACATCACGGTAGTGCGCCGAGAAGCAGACGTGGGAAACGGCACATGGACCGAAGGAGTGAGTGTGTAGCAGACTTTGCTGATGTCGTCGATTGAACAGCTCCTTTCAGTGAACTCTACGGACGCAAGCCGCCTTTGCTCATCTCGTCATTTGGGTTTTCCATCTTCAATCTCGCAGTGGCTGTTGGGAAAGACGCCCAGACGGTCTTTATCTGCAGATTCTTTTCTGGATTCTTTGGAGCTTGTCCTTTGACAATCGTCGGCGCTGTCTTTGCAGATATGTTCTCCAACCGTCAGCGTGGCTTAGCCATAACAGTATTCAGCATAGCCGTCTTTGCAGGGCCGCTGCTCGCGCCATTCATTGGTGGCTTCATCGTTGACAGCTATCTCGGTTGGCGGTGGACCGAGTGGATTACTAGTTTCATGGGCTTTCTCGGGCTTGGACTCTTACTGGTCTTCCTGGAAGAGACATACGCGCCCGCCCTTCTGGTGTCCAAAGCCGCCGATTTGCGACGTCGAACAAAGAACTGGTACGTCTGTCCGTGTTCTGCAGCTCGAAAGCAGCTAACATACATTTTCCCCAGGGGAATCCACGCTAAGCAAGAAGAAATTGAAATTGATCTCCGCGAACTTATCGAGAAGAACATGTCACGACCCATGAGAATGCTCTTCACCGAACCCATCGTCTTCCTCCTTTCAATCTACGTGAGTGTCTCGAGCCTTGCCTGTCGAAGGTCATACATATCACAAGACACGGCAGAGTGCGCTAACGAGTTGATAGATGGCCTTCATTTACGGCCTCCTCTATCTCTTCCTCACATTCTACCCGATCGTCTTCCAGCAAATCTACGGCTTCTCCCCTGGCGTTGGAGGTCTCCCCTTCTTCGGCATGATCCTGGGTGAAATAGTATGTTCCCTCAGAGCTGCGATCAACGATATATATCTTGATAAGACTTCAGAAGCTAACGCAGCTCCGCTTCAGTTTGCAGGAATTTTTATGATCATCCTCCAGCCAGCCTACAACCGGAAACTAGCCGCGAATAATAATGTGCCCATTCCCGAATGGCGTCTGCCTCCAGTGATTGTGGGTGGCGTATCGTTTGCTATTGGTGAGTATCTATCCCTCTTTCCCTATCTCGCTCTTTTCTTCTTTAGAAAGACAAAGAAGGAAAAAAACATCAGACAACCTCACTAACACAACCACCCTCTAGGACTTCTCTGGTTCGGCTGGACAGGGTTCCGATCCGACATCCATTGGATCGCGCCCACCCTCTCCGGCATGGCGACCGGTTTCGGCCTCCTGACCATCTTCCTGCAGTGTCTCAACTACCTCATCGACGCCTACCTCGTCTTCGCCGCCTCGGCCATTGCAGCCAACACCTTCCTCCGATCGCTGGCGGGAGCAGGTTTTCCCTTATTCGCGACGCAAATGATCAATGGTATGGGAGTTCAATGGGCGGGAACGTTGCTGGGTTGTTTGGCGTTTGCGTGTGTACCCATGCCCGTGTGGTTTTACTTGAGGGGGGCCAAGATTCGAGAGAAGAGTCAATTCGCGACGACGTTTCCGGTGGCTAGTGCGGCGGCGCAGGATGCGAGGAGTTTGAGCGAAGAGGAGAAGGTGGAATGAGCGATGAGGAGCATTGTAATTCTTTTTTTCCCCTTCATTTTTAGAGCGAGGAGAAGCACTGCCAGCGTGGCGTTCACAATAATGTGGCTGAAGAGAAAAGAAAATGATGTTCGAGTAAAGTCATTAACTTCATCCGAAGTTTTGTTGAATGAAGTTGTGATTTTACAAAAGTTTATGTCATCTCGGATGGCACATCCGCAGCCCTGATACGTCTTCGATGAAGAAGGCACTTTCTATGCGGTAACAGTCGTACGTAGCAATAGTGATATGCTGCCCATGCCAAAGCCCTGCTGAAGAACGAATATGTGCATGCGTGTCTCATTGCTTCTTCGCTTGCTCCTCCTCGGCAGTCTTCTTGACTCCATCAATAAAGGCCTCGACCGCGGCTGACCCGCCAAGTGGCATGCTGCCACCCTTGATGTTGCCACCATTCGCGATCTTGATGCCCAGTGCCTCGCCAATCATGGGTAGACCGCCATCCCGTAAAGCGATCGTCAGCGAGCCAAGGCTCTGCTGTAGCTGTGGAGAGCGAACCACCTTGTTCAGGATATCCTTCTTCTGCCTCATCGATAGGGTCTCGAGAGCGGCCTGTGTTGTTGCTGGAGTAGGTTCTGCGGCTGACGTGGATGATGTTGACTCTTGTGCGAGGATGAAGAGCTCTGGTGGAAGGAAAGAGCAGAGATTATCAATCTCCGCAGGCGACGCATCTGATATGTATGCCGTAGTTGTTGATGTCGATAGCAGGTCGGGTAGCGATGTGAACGGCTTCTCGACAGCTTGCTGTGGACCACCAAGAGAGCCACCGCCGCTGTTGAGAGATTGGAGGAAGTTTTGTACAGCCGTGTTGGCGTCTTGCTGTGGTGCTGATGACGACGAAGAATCACTACTTGAGGTCACGGGCATCAGTAATGAGCTGCGATATAGAAAAGACGAAACAGCAATCCTTAATCATATCATCGTAGCATATCGGTACATGAGTCCGTAACCAGACCACCTAATAGTACATGCCTCGCAGTATTCGTGACTGGTATGAACGCACCACTTACGCTCTGCCTCCATCTGCCCCGCCCTCTCTGCTGGCCTCGCCTTCCTCGCGTGGATCACCGTTTCCTGCGTCCTGTCCAGCGCCGCCAGATCCCTGTCGTGCGAGTGAGCGGTCCTGATCGACTTCCATGGCATCCGCATCTCCATCGGTGCCGGCATTCCCGCCCCCTCTAATATGATCAATCTCGGCGTTCACGTCCACGTCCTCGCCCTGCAGTAATTGGTCGATCACCTGTCCAATCCGCTGATCACGCTCGCTGAACCAGCTGTGCTCGCCTTGCCTGGATTGCGTCTTGCTTTGCATCCACCAATAGTGTCTCTGGTTACTGCTACTGAATTTGAGGACAAAGATGCGGCCGTTGGTGGGCGAATGCAGTTCTTCGGCGCCCTGCTCCTTGACATAGGGGTAGAAGTGGCCATCGGTAGGGAACATGATCAAGTCGATCTCGGGCTCGGTGGAGGGTGCGGAGCGTGGCCGCCAGCAGAAGTGCATCAGCTCATCTTCGCTGTAGAGGTAGATGTAGCCTGGGCGGGGATCGGGTGTGACAGTGCGGTCGGTGAACTTGCAAAGCCCGGCTTTGAATGTAATGATCGGCGTGGCGGCCATGGTGGCGGGTTGTGTTGTGTTGGTGAGCGGGCTTGGTTCTGTGATTGTCTTTGGGTTGTAGAAGGTACCTTACTTGTCCAAAGTCGCGTGTGAGCTGGAGCTCATGTCATCCATTCAAGTGAGCGGCGTTTAGTGGTACCGATCGGACGCTAAACTTCATTCGGCCAGTTCTGTCTTGGCACTCTCACTCGCGAATTTCAATACTGTGTTTGGGTTCTGCGGGCGACGAACAGCGACACCGATTTACTAACCCACACAGCACCTCTCATTCCTGGTACACACCACCCCCTCGACAACACTCTTCGCACTCATCGTAAATCGTCACTGACCCTCGCACCCAGTGGCCATCATGTCGTCCGAGGCTCCCCAGACCAAGAAGTTCCAGAAGGGCGAGCGGACTATCACGCCCGCCAGCCAGAAGGCCAGCAAATACTACCCGGCTGAGGACGAGGCGCAAGCAAAGAAGGTATGATCGATCAGACAGTATGGACAGATGGGGAGAGGTGGAGGCATTGGCGTAATGGCAATGGAAGGCCGTGCCTGATGAATAGCGCGCACTAACATGGTCCCAATACAGTCCCGCAAGGCCCTTCGTCCATACAAGCCACGCGCATCGCTCCAGCCAGGTGCTGTCCTCATCCTCCTCGCTGGCCGTTTCCGAGGCAAGCGCGTGGTCCTCCTCAAGACCCTCCCCGAGGGTGTTCTCCTCGTTACAGGCCCATTCAAGCTCAACGGTGTCCCGCTCCGCCGCGTCAATGCTCGCTACGTGATCGCCACGAAGACGACCGTGCCCCTCGACGGCCTCGACACCCAGACTGTCGAGAAGGCTGGCAGCGAGAACTACTTCGCCCGTGACAAGAAGGCTGATAAGAAGGGCAGCCAGGAGGCTTTCTTCGCACAGGGAGAGAAGCCAGCGAAGAAGGAGGTGAACAGCGACCGTGCTCAGGATCAGAAGGCGGTGGACAAGGCACTTTTGGCCACGATCAAGAAGGACAAGATGCTCTTAGGCTACCTTTCGACCAGCTTCAGCTTGAGAAACGGTGACAGGCCGCACGAGATGGTCTTTTAGATGCATTGTCAGTACAGCGAGGAGACGAAAAACTCAACGGCGAGCGTGGTCATTGGCGTTGTCTGCGGTAGTGCTTTGAGCATAAGTGAGCGGCCAGGGCTATGGATGGCCATTATATGCTGATTCAATGAAACCTCGTCACACGCAGAGACAGGCTCATGGAATGATACTTTATGATTCAAATCAGGTGCTGTATTGCTCTCCCAACACCAACATCTTTTATGTTGCTCGTGGGAGGCAACGGTCTATACTTCTCATCCCCGGGATGGGATGTTCTAACGCTTCAAGATGCCCAAAGATGAGAAATAGCACAAACCAACCCATCGACATGCCGCTGAGAATGCACACCTCGCCCAGATCACGAGCCCCTCGCACGATCCATCCGAGTATACATACATACACCCAGCCCCTGTCAAAACATTTTGGAACCGTCGTAGTGTCGAACAAGCAATATTCCACCATGCCGCCCAAGTTGAATGTCCGAACGGAACTTGCGCACTGAACATACACATGTATATGAGTACCTACCTAGGTAACATGGTATCATCATCAAATTTTGCTCTGCCAAAAACCAATATTTTCCCCCGTCAGATTTCACACAAACGCTGCCTCAATATCAACAATTCCTACCTAGGTAGGTAGGTAGGTACCTAGAGCCACATATCCTCGGCCCAATCCCCATGCCTTTTCGCGGATTCCATATCGTTTTACCATACCTGAGGGATAATAAGGTCGAGCAACAAGGGATCATCATCATCATCAACAACAATAACAACGCCACCACTTGACACCAGAGAGGCTCGATTTGCAAGGTGGAATGATGACTGATTCAAGGTATAGGCACAGGCGGGTTTTGTTGGCTTTGATCATCATCATCAATTCATGAGAGAATTCTTTCGACTATGTCATACGAATTGGAGTCTCGTGTGTGTGTGTGTGTGTACAGGACCCTTCTCTAGGTACGCCAAGGCGCTTCTCGCGCTCGCCACCACCTGCTGAGGCAGAGCCACAAACGCCAGTCCCTGTACTGTTTTTTTTGGACGAGATGCTCCTCTCCTTCTGAGCATCTGGTATGCTGGTGTTGTTGTCGTATTATTCGCGTATGGCCGTAAAAGACATGATATGGGGGAACAGCGCTCCTCATCGCCGTGAGTATCGAGTTCCGTGGGTCCGCCTATCGTCTGAGCTCGCGCTGCCTAGAAGAAGATCAATGTCAGTTCTCTCATCTGCCAATACAAGCATGCTGGGGTATCGACTCACTGGCGGTAGTATAGTAATCACTCGAATACGAATACTCCGAGTACTTTTCGTCATTTTTCCGCCCGTCTCGTTTCCGCTTAAGCCCCAATACAGCCCACAAAGCTGCAAGACCTGCTCCAATGCCCAGCAATTCCTTGCCAGTGCTTGATTTTCGATCTCGCCGATCGACTCGAGCGGGAGGCCTTGCTGTACCATACCATGTCCGACCGGCACCGGCACCGGCACCGCCCGAGGTATGGTGTGAGTGATGCTCATACTCGTCGATTTCAGTCCTTCTCCTTTTCTTTCCACCGCCGAGACCGAAGCAGGCGAGACAGCCGTCGAGCAGGCCTTTGAGACAGCAGCAGAAGCAGAGCAGACCCAAGAGTAGAAGGCCCGCAAGGACTCCAATGACAATTCCAGCGATTTCGCCGCCAGAGAGTCCACCGTCGTCACCGTCCTTGTCCGATTCCGAAAGCGTAATATTGGCACCAGTCGCGACCGGGGCCAAGAAGGCCACTGTGGTGGTGGGACTCTTGGTTGCGGTCACAGTCAACTGTCCCGAAGTCGTTGGTCGGATTGGAGCACCAGCAGTCGCACCAGGTGTCGTATATGTGGCATACCCGGCGCCAGAGCTCCCACCATTGCCGTTTGCAACACACTGTCCCGCAGTATAACAATACTGATCACTCGCGCAGCAGATGGAACCACACGGTGATTGATTTAGGGCATAGTTGCAAGCGATGCCCGTGGCAGCAGCTCCCCCCACGTATGAACTCCATATGCTCGTCCTCGTCTCCAGATCCGTCTCCACATATGTGGTCGTGTAATATTGCCATGCCCCACCCGCGACAGGTGTCGCAGCTGGTGTCACTTGCGCAGCGACACATTGCGCGATATTGGCGGCGTTGGTGGTGCATGCGGTGCCAGGACTACAGCAGTATTGGCCATCGGCACCGCAAGCTGTGCCGGTACAATCCCATCGCGCGAACAGCTCGTTGAAGGAGAAGCCGGCGAGTTCTCGTTCGTGTGGATTCGGATTGGCGGATGTGAAGGTGGTGGGTAGGTGTGCGTGGAGGCAAAGTGCTGTGACGAGCAGTCGAGGAGCTCGTAGCATTCCTCCCATCCTTTTTCCTTGGCCCTCGTGGCCTATTTTCTTTTCTCCTTCTCTCTCTTTCTTTCTCCTTCTCCCGTCTCTCCTCCGATAGCGATGTGGTTGTTTTGTCGGAATGTGATCGAAGTCGGTTTGCTGGAATGCGTGCGTTGCTGGTTCCGGAGTTTGGTCCTCCTCCACCTTTCGTTCGACAAATCTCTTTTCAGTAACGAACGAAGGGTATAGACGAAAGTGTCTTGAGATGTTCCAATCAGCAGTGTGAACCGAGAGAGAGAGTGTGTGTGTGTGCGTGTGTGTGTGTGTGTGAATGTGTGTGTGTGTGAGAGAAAGAGCGGACGGGGAGAGACTCAGCGAAATCTTGTGTTCCTCCAACCACCTTTTCTTTCCAGCCACACCAGCCAGCACGATTTTCGATTTTCGCACTTTTACTGACGACGTCGTGGTTGTTCGTTCACCCACGCACTATCAAAAAGACGATGATGACAAGATTATTTTTGGTACGTTTGTTCTCAGTGTACTCGTGCCTCACTACATACCCATATGGATCTCTTGATTCGAGATGTTTTGGCTGGCCGTTGTGGTGGGCAACGCTGCCAGTGTCGATCGATACGCACGGATCAGGTGTTTGTTCCATGACGAGGGGATATGATGAACAGTCAACAGAAGAACATGGTAAAGAAAGCATGTTTCAGTCGCCATCAACAAAACTCTAAACACCTCACTACAGTCTACAGCCTTGTTTTCTTTTTGCTACCTCCTCCTACCTCACCAGGAACACCACCTCAGATTCCGGAATTCGTTGAACCATTCAGTGATTTCCTCTCCACCGAGACTCGTTCAATCGGCGTATCCATCATCTCCACACCGGCCTGACTGCCGGGAAGCTCATGAGATATATGCTGTGCTTTCGCCCGCGGCTCATTGGTGAGGTAACTCGGCGGCTGAGGCGACCATTCGCCATTCTGAAACTCTGGAGAGTTGTTGTATGAAGGCGTAGTAGGCAGCAGCGCTGATGGCCAGTTTGCTGCAGCAAGGGAGTGGTCAGTACAACATACATGCTGAAGTCTGGACGGGAATTCTTGAATGGAGAAACAACATACTTGGTAGCTCCTTTAATCCCACAGCTGTGCTTGCATCGTGCGAGAGTTCTTGTATTAGGGGCTTGTTCCAAGCTTCTGCGCGATCCCCAGCGACGGCGGCGGCAACAGCAGCAGCTAACATCTTTTGCTTCCTTCGACGGCGATGGAGCCATAGGAGAGCAAAAACGATGACAGCTAATCCGACGATGCCGCCCACCACTCCGCCAGCCAAAGCCCCAATATTCGGCCCGTGGTGAATTGAATCTGTGTTGTCCCCGCTCGAAGCTGTGGCATTCGTGCCACCCGTGTCGCTCGGCTTCCAAGTCGTATTCAGAGATAGGAAAGGCTCTGCAAGTGCCGCATTGGATGTAAGGAAGGCTCCCGCCAGCGATGTCGAGGCGCAGCCACTCTTCGTCGCACAAGCCGAACTCGAACAGCAGCCCCAGAAGGGCGGCGAGGTAAAGTTACATGTGTAGAAAAGACCCGTGGAGCATTGTTGATCGGCAAAGACGCCATATTGTGATGTATCGAAACTTGTGGGTTCAAGCCAGCCAGCGGGACAGCCTACTGTACATGGATTACTGCCGCAGCATCCTCTGTATTGTCATCAGTGAGTGAGTGAGTGAGTGAGTGAGAAATCAAAAAGCATGTTCTGCGTGCTGGCTGGCGTACGTGAATTTGCTGCCATCACCGCAAGCATAGAATGTTCCTCCGCTGGGACAGGACATGACAGGTGTTTCACTCATCAGGCCTGAATAGTGGTGGGTATGCAGGAAGCTGTTGTGCCCGAACAAGAGTGTAAGGAGAATAGAAAAAAAACAACAAAATCGACAACCGACAGTCAACGAAATGCTCAGTGAGGTTACTACCTATGGACCTCACGTACGAGTGCAGATCGCCTGAGCCACGAAGATTTCAAGACCTAGTGGAAGTATTTAAGTACCGTACAACACATGGCTGCCATGGCATTGTCCAGATGAATTTGTGCCGAAAGGAAGGAGTAAGCTGCCTTGTCAGCTCGCTCACTCTCAGAGCGCAGGCCTCCATCAATGTTCCGGCTCACAGACGGTTCGCTGATCTGGCAGAAGCAATCGAGAGTCTGAGTTTTCGGCCCAATACCAGCTTTGGTTATGTAGGCCTTCCAATGCCCAGATGCTGCTGGATATCTGTATCGGTTTCATACCAACCAACCTACCTACCTACCTACCTACCTACCTATTTGACGGGTGTCGGCCTTGCTTTGCTACGTCGCGTGCAGTGCTACCTCGAACGGCAGCCTTGTGCGAGTTGTGCTGGCGTTAGGTATTGCCAAGCGGGCTGAACGCCTAGGAAGGTACCTACATACTTAATGTTGCAGTGAGCGAGCACACCGGAGCATCATCGGGTACGGAGTCGCCTTCTACGCACGAGGGCGAGGGCATGAGTTCAGCAGCGGCCACTCAACGTCCACAGAGATCCTTCAGTGCGAGATTACAGGACGAAGCTGCGAAGTCTGCTGGAGTGGGCTGCAAGAAACAGGTAGCTAAGGTACCTGTACCTGTAGGTACCTAACTCGTACGTGCGACTGTATGTGCATGCACACCCGGGTCATCCATCATCCTTCGGTGCAAGTGCTTTTGCAGAATCCGTGATCGGTACTGCAACCACTAGGTAGTAGGTAGGTATGATCTCAAGCTGCACGGTTGCGCGATGTACCTTTCTGCAACGCCAAAGCTGTCTTGGGTATCTCTAGACTCTCGATACGAGAGATATGTACCCACTCTTGCACACTACCGGAACCACCAGTTGACCTACGCAATTCATCAGTATTGAAGCAGCATAGGCGATGTCGTGCGCTGCTCACGGATCCTATCATGCCCTCGCCAACACCCTTCACGCTGTGCCAGTATCCTTTGGGGATAAAGAGGCCATCACCACTATCGAGCTCAGCCTCATAACAGTCACCTATATGTGCGGTAGATTCCCAAACTTCTCTGTCCAAAGCCTCCTTCTCTTCGCCCTGCATCATTTCCTCGCCGCGCATCGTGGGTGAGGCGGTCGCACCGATTTGCTCTTGCACTTTGGCAAAAATGCCGCGCCCAACATGTGGCTCAAATATCCTCACTGTTTTCCTTCCTGCGAGCTGTACAAATACGTTGGGGTTCGGATCGCGATGCAGAGGTGTGTAAGTCGGGGCCTGGCCGATCCAGAGAGAAGCGCCGTAGACGTCTCCCTTGCCAGCACGTAGAACAGCCTCGGGCGTAGGAACATCGTTCGCTAAGGCTCGAGGAAAGTCGTCTAGTGAGGCCTGCGCAAGATAGACGCGGGCGGTCGGCTTCGTCATGGTCGGGATACTGGTAAAGAAGTCGTCAGAGTCGTTCGTTCGTTTCACGACCATTCTCGCATTACCTAGGGACGTATGCTGAGAAGTAGCGAAGCCTTGACGCACTCGAGAAAGAAGCTCAGAGACTGCTCCACTCTGGCAAACTGGCCATCATCATTCGAGATCTCCAGCGGCACAACGGTATCGCCGAATCTGGACAGATATGTGGTATCGAGGACGACATGGCCGTGCCTGGGGCTGCTCAGAAACCACTTACTCACGGCGGGGAGGCTACAAAAGTGCTTGCGAGGGAACAGAGCAGGTATGGCAGGCTCGAAGGCAAGATGTTGAAACGTCTCGAGCGAGGCATCGGGCAATTCGCGTACTGGTCGGGGCTGGTTGACGGTGGTGGAATAATGGCGCCTACATTGTGCTCGTGACACGGCCAATGTACATCTGCGCAGCATCGGCTGCTGAAGAAGAGAGATTGATGTTGTTGTTGTTGTTGGAGGAGGAGGAGGAGGAAGAGGGAGATGGATGGCATTTGGTCAGTTCTGTGTCAACTGATTGGCCATCGTCCAAGCGATGGAACTATCAAAACTACCTCCTCCTGTACATTGACATATCACTTCAACTTCACAAACACCAAAG
>JH792583.1:0-27079 GCA_000291705.1 Sphaerulina populicola P02.02b | reverse complement strand
AAAAGAAAAGAAAAAAAAGATGGAAAAAGTTCCCAAATCCACCATCCTCCTCACCTATCGCCATCTCTACCAACATCTCCTCCGCGCCGTCAAATACTCCCAACCCGCACGCTACATCGCCCGAGATCGCATCCGCGCCGCCTTCCGCAACTCCAGAGACTTCCAAAGAGACTTCCAACCCGCCGAAATCTCTCGCACGCTGGATTTCCTCGACAATGCAGCCAAGTATCGAGGTTTAGAGCATCGCATTGTGAAGAATTGCATGCAAGTGTGGTGGGCGAGAAGTCCCTCCTCCGGGGAAGGTATGGGTCCAGTGTACGTACATTTATCTACCTATCTGATCTGGTCTGGTCTTTGACCTTGATGGGACAAAAAAAAGCAACTACCCCTTCCTACCTAACCTAACCTTTTCTTTTTCTTTTTCTTTTCTTTTACCTAAGGTACCTAACCTCATGTATTCATTACCTCCTACCGAATTCATTATCATCATCATCATCATCATCATCATCATCATTCTAATTTTTTTTTCTTACCAGGAGAAAGGAAGATCGTGCATTGCGCCAGTCCGCATATACGGATTTTGACGAAACGATTCGCAAGTTGAATGAGACAATGGGTCTTTGCATCAAGTGATGTATACAGTACCTTACATAGGTACCTGAGGTACCGAAGAGGACCACAGTAGGAGGTATGTAGGTACCTACCTAGATTTGAGATATCATCATGAACATGGGGCCAAATATCCCGCCAAGCATATCACGTCGACACTGGCCCATTGCGGGATAGGTAGCAAACAGCAAGCGATACAGTTGAGGAGGTCTATGCACACCTGGTTAGGAAGACAATACCAGAGCTCGCATTTGGCCCAAAGCCTGGGTAGTATTCTCAAGTGTAGCCTCGCGCGATGGCTCCGTTCAATACGCCAGAGGCAGGCTTCCAGGTGTTGGGACAGTGGTGGGTGGGTCGATCATCGAAATAGAAGGTAAAAAGGCGTGCCTATTCGATTTCAACAGCTGTGGTTACCTATGCATCATCTTGCTTTTAACTTCTTTCTTCTATACACGCCAGACGCCATCGCTCATGTTGAATCGAGCTTCCGAATGCTCAAGGGGTATCTCATCTTTCTTGCTTTCCATCCTCGGCATTTCTCTCTCTCCCTCCAACGTCTTCACCTCACTCCCTCGCCCCATCCACCTCGTCTCGCTACCCACCTAGCCCTTCTTCTTCTGCTCCCTCTCCCTCTTCTTATAAATCTCCGCGGTGAACGGATCCTCAAACCTCAACGCAATCTGATACACCACCAAAACCAACGCACTCAACACCAACCCCGCAGGTTTCCCAAACCACAACGCCGTCCCCACAAAACTCATCGTACTCCCATAATACATGGGACTCCCACTGACATTGAAGGGAAACCCCGTGACAATCTCATCCATCAGAATCCCGAAATAATCTCCCAAATATGTTCCCGTGATCCCCAAAGCCCACATACTCGTCAATACGAGAACATTGCCGCTCGCGACGAGGCCCACGGCGAAGGCTTGAGGTAGGAAACCTTCAAGCAGTGGGTGAGAGGGTTGATTACGGAGAGCTCGTTCGTAGAGGGCGTCGCGGATGATGCCGATGGAGAAGATGGTGACGGCGAGGGCGTAGCAGCCATAGAGGGGTTTCCCGCCGGCGAGTTTCGTGATCGTCTTGTTGCGGTATTCGCTTCGTGCTGCCAGATTCCAGAAGGTGGGGTTGAAGATGATGGAGGCGGCGGAAACTGTAGTGGGTACGTTGTTAGCCTTGGGAACTGTTTTTCCTGTTTTTTGGTGGATAAGTGGTGGTGGTGGGGAGCTCACTCCAGAATGTGGGCTGGTTGAAGTCGATTGAGTCCCAAAAGGACGCTGAGACGGGTGCCATTGTTGGAGGTTTCTTCTCGACACAGAAGAAGATATTCAGCCAAAATAGAACATCAGTTGAGGGGAAGTTCAAGGTACAATATAGCTCAGAAAGCTCACAAGCTAATGCAGGTAGTTCTGCCTTACGTCAGATGGCATGGGTATCAGCTTGCACGACAACAAATTGTATATCTCATTGTCGAATATTCAAAAGACTCCGTCGTATATATATACATGTGTTGCTGTGTTCGTAACTCATAAATCTGGGAGAGCCATGTACTGTAGACCATCTCCTTATACCCCATTGGACGCACACGAGAAAGGGCCTCCGAAGTTGTTAGACTCATATCCCTGAATGATGCTCTCGACGCTAGCATATGTGCCACCACCGAGGAAGAGAAAGCCGACAGCAATGAGGAATACGTTCAGCACGAAGCCAAACCATCCGCGAATACCTCTTCCTTTCCAGAAGCCTGGGCCATAGTCCGCATGTCTCATTCTGAGATAAGCCGTACCCCAGAATATGAAGCCGAAGAAGCTATCAAACAGTGAGCTCATGAGAGACAATAGATCGCTGAAGAACGGGATAACCTCAGCAATGATAAAGGCGAACACCCATGTCACGGCGAGGATCGCTGCCCATCCAGCCCAGCCCGCGACGGTATTACTTGTCATATGGCGACTGCCGGCGTACAGGCGGAAGAAGACGAAACGCGCGCTGACTGAGGCATAGAGAACTCCCAAGAAGATGATTGTCGGAATCATGAAGCTGAAGCTGACCTTCTTGTAGACTTCGTTGCCAAGCGAGCCAAAAGCTGGTGAGGTGTTGTAGTTCGTGCCCGTGTAAGCATAGATGATGGATCCAACCAGAGAGAAGAGAATGACCTCTGCGATGGTCACGGCCCACAGTGCCTTGGGGAAATCCCGAGGGTTCTTCATCTCTGCGATGAACGATGGCAGAGTGATCTGGCCAATGAAGGTGTAGCTGATGTTCATGAAAGCGTTCATGCCAGCCACGAACGTGACTGAACTTGGCGTAACAGCATACACTGTGGGTGCGCCCTTAGATGGCCAGCCTGCTCCAGGGTGATCTTCGACACCAGCGAAGATTGTTGCAAGGAGAACCGAGACGAATGTAAAAAAAGCCGAGAAGCCCGCAAGAGTCGAAAGTGTTTCGAATGTCCGTGGCAAGGAACACAGCCAGGAAGCAATGGCCACAATTGCAGAAAAAACAATGGTACAGACGCCGCTGTTACCATTAGTCATGGTGTTGAGGTATTTTGCGCCAGTCAGGCAGTGGAAGCCTTGGATGAATGTGTTGTTAAGCAGGAACATGATCGCGGTGAACCACCACGCCCACTTCTTGCCCCAGAACAGCATCTGCCCAATATCACAGACATCCTTGACTTCGGGATGGCGTAAACAGAACTCCCTAATGCAATGTCAGCGAGAGCCAGCGAGCCAACCTGGATGGTATGTGCGTACCAAACGATCAAGCTAGTATAGAGGACCATGGCGGCAACGACGACGGTCAAGATCAAGCCCGGCACGAGGCCCAGTGTTGCGTAGGAATATGGGAAACTCATAATAGCAAGACAGATATACTCGGAGAAGAGCAGCGCCGCAGTCTGCATAGAAGATTAGCACTGAGCTTTGCGTACTCTCGCGACCATCTTCTGTAAGTTGCGGCATGAGGACCGAGAAGCCACAAGCGAAGTAAAATCACACCTTCTGCCACGTGCAAGTCCGGTATTGAATGGCATTGCCCTCTTCCGCCGCCATCTGCTTCTCGATGCTGAAATCCTCGGACGTGCCGTCGGTCATGTCGCCTCCCGCAGCAGAGCCCGTGATCGAGGTGGTCCAGGGTTTGTCGATGCGGTTCATCTTGGTAAAATCCTTTCTGCGTCCACCAGTTTCTGCGGCATCTGGCGAGGGAGCAAAGCCGCTACCTGATCCGTCATCATCCAAGCCATGCTTCACGTCGTGGTGCTTTTCAGCCGTGTTTGTGTCGAAGACGGCCATGGCTTAGATTTAGTCGGAGTCGGACTCGCAAGACCCGCAGAATTGGTGGAAAAAGGTATCAACGAACAGTAGCATTTACGGTCCGGGTGGAATACTGAACGATGCTACGCGCTGTTTGGTGACACCGGGTCTGAGGAATGAAGAGACGGGAGTGAGGGGAGTGGGAAGCAGAGCGGATTGCAAGAGGTACAAGTATCGTAAATAATGAAAAAATGCACACAGCCTACAGGGCTAGAGGTACGTCAAAAGAAAAAGCTCGGTAGTATCCGCAGGGCAGGCGCAGGTAAGGACGTAGGAGGGAATTGGAAGGCAACGTAACCCGGGCCACGGAGGTCTACATCATGACTTGCCCACATGGATCTTCGAAGTCGTGCTTGCCGCCTTCCGCAATCAGAGCCGCTGATGGTGTGCCGTACGCGGCTTGGAATTGGCGGAAAGGCGATCGAAGGATGAAGCTGAGAGTTGGTTGAGTGGAGTGCTCGGGCGAACTCTCGCGGCGGGCTTTGCGTATGTCATGAAGATTTCTGTGCTCGTTCAGCGGTGCATCTGGCAGTGCTGTGGGACGGCGCATCCACGAGTGCTCGTTGGACGCGCCGTCATCTTCGTGGCTGCGTGGCTGCGTGCACGAGGACTACATGTATAAGGTATGTACTGTGTGTGTATGGCCTCCCCATGCAGAAGTGAGGGAAGTGGACTCTCCAGTGGGTGTACGGTGGTGGGTGGTGGTGGAGTGGGGTCGAGTTTGAGAAGTGCGTGAATTTTGGCGATGCTTGTGCCTCCTCTACTCGCCTTGTCCGGGCCTGGCCTGGCCTGGCCTGCAGCAAAAGATCCCGGTGAGTCTGGGCGCTATGCGGCCTACCCGTACCTGGCGTACCGTAGAATCTACAGAGAACAAGGTGGCGTCAAAAAGGCCGTCGACCGAACGGCGAGACTGCACGGGACTAGGAGGGAGGTAGAGGTGGTCAACATGCATGTAAATGGTGTGATATGGTATGTAGGACTGGTCCTGCTCAATCTACAGTACCTCCTAAGGCCCTCAGGCAACATCCATCATCTTTTATACAAACAGCTCCAGCAGCAGCACCTCGGCGGATTGCCTAGGACTCGGGATGCTCTTGATTCTACAAGACCAAGAATGCCTAGCAATAATCATCCCTCGCAGGAGGATCGTAGCTGATTGATTGATTGATTGATTGATTAATTGATTAATTGGTTGATTGATTGAGCTCCGGGCGAACCATCCGGTCCCATCATCATTGTCAAGTCGAGGCTCCAATAATCAATGTGGTGGCCGCCATCAGGCCAGTTCGGGTACATACATATGTACTGTATAGGGCGGGGGCATTCACCATGGTTGGCAACTTGGCATGGCAGAGAGAGAAAGGGCGCAACCCCACCTTTTGCCAAGCACACAAGCACATGTACCGTGATGTGCAACGCATAATACATAACCAGACAGGTCCTCGTCCTCCATGAGAATATTCCTCCCGAAGAACTGGTAACCCATTGGAAACAACACTACCTCCTAGAATCACACCACACATAATGTATGCTCGCCCTCCTGCTGCCACATACATACCTCCTACCTAGGTATTCGAGGCAGGACAGCGTTTCCCCCAAGCTGACCATGCTTACAGCTACACGTACACCCACCCACTTTACCTTTGCGACCTCCTCATCCACACCACCAAACACCACAACGAAACATGTCCGCAGCAACCGTAACCGTCGCCTACCCTCAGGGCGCCAAGTTCGACATGGAATACTACAAGGCCAAACACCTGCCCTTGGTACAAGAGAAGTGGGGCCCATACGGCTTGACGAGCTGGAAGGTCGTTACGTTCCCCAGTGATGCAGCTTATTGCGTGCAAGCTATACTGGAATGGAAGGACCTGAAATCTTTCCAGGCAGCGGCATCTTCACCAGAGTCCAAGGGAGTGATGGGAGACGTCCCCAACTTCAGCGACAAGGACCCTGTGATTCTTGCGGGAGAGATTCAATTCAGCTCGTCGTAGACAGAGCGAGGGAAAGAAGGATAAGCGTATGTGATGGGTGGAAGTGAAGGTCATCGAGGAGCAGCGGCTGGACGCTCGTGGAGCTTGGAAACTACAGGTACATAGGTGGATCCAAGTAGGAGGAATTGTACAGAGACGGGAACTGTCAATACCTATGGAAAGCCCGGAACCTTTTGTGTGCTTATCTTCTCACACAACGTTCCACTTGCACCACTGGCTCACCCTGTCATGTCATGTCATCGCAGTATCACAACTTCGCTTCCCTCAATCTCGACCCACATGGTCGTAGACGTGCCCAGATCATTTTCAATCACCGGCACAATCTTCTTCCTATGTATACAAACAATCCTCCCTCTCAAATTGCGATCGCAACAATGTATAAGAGGTACATGTATACCAGCCTCATCGAATCCAGCAATAGATGGAAAAAAAAATGACAGTAGGAGCAAGGCCTTTGGATAACGATTGGGATAAGATTCCGACCCTGACCCTTCAATTCCTCCAGTCGTCGAAGCCATTCTACAATTTCCACTGCCATCCCTTCGTCCGATATCTGCTGGCTTACCAAGACCATCGATTACGCTTCCAGCCGACCTATGGATTCTAGGTACCTATCCTCGGGAGACCGGACGGTGTCGGTGTTTTCCAGCTTTCGGCATTGGGGGCGCTAAGAGCTCTGCTTCCTAGGTGTCGGGTGTGTGTTGGCTCCCGAGGCCTCCACATCGTGTGCCTGTGCCATTATACAACGACCTGTACCTGTACCTGTAGGTACTCTCCTCCATACACTGTCAGCGGTCGGCGAGCGCATTGTATATCCCGATCTAGTGCACATCTAGCGCTCGCGACTTTGCTTTTGCTCCTCCTAATCATCAAGAATCAAAATGTGCTGAAGCAGCTTTCAATTCTTCGTTCTGTTTCAGCCGCAGGGTAAATCTGCTTTCAGAAAGTAGAAACGAAATAACTACCGAAAAACCAAAATAACAGTACCTAGGTAGGTAGTCAACATAGGGTATGTTCGCAGGCCAAAAATTTCCAAATCGTCGTCGAAGCAAGCAATTTCGAAGTTCCAGAAAAAGTCCTGTTCCAACCCCAACCCAAAAGTAATCATGCAACCGCCGCCGTGTTTTTCGGGCAGAAAAAAAAACACCGGAACCCAAGCAAAGTAACACATACTCCTCTTCAACTCCAAAAAAAACCTCCCTCTTCCCATTTCTTTTCTCCGACGCTATCATCCTCACCCAAAGTCCTGTAAAGTGAAAAGGAGATGCATGCAGTCGTCGTATGCCGCTTTGCTTGTCAAGTTTCTGGTCAAGCTGTGTTGTGCTGTCGTAACGTCGGAGACCGCAAAAACTTCTAGTTGACCTCTACTTCCAATGCGCGCTTCTCGTCCGGTGGTAAAGTTGTCGACTTCTTGGGCTTCAGGATCGCGTCTTGTCCCACCATTCTTCGTGACAGCGCGCGCTCCAATCTCGCGCCCAGCGCAATCTTGCCCATGTCCTCTGACTTGTTGGTGCTCATGCGGTAGCGCTGTTTGTCAGTCAAGCGCTCGTCGCTCATGCGGTCGAGACAGTTGGCAAAGATCTTGATGTCGGCCGTCTTAGGGTCGGTGGAGGAGAGCGTCAGGGAGGAGCTGCTGTCGCCGCTGCTACTGCTGTAGAACGCACGGCCCTTTTCCGGTATGGTCGCAGGCATGAGGAAGGTCTGCTCGCTGAAGCGCGAGTTGGTGTACTGGTGTGACTGGGACGAGGACCGGTGCGAACTCGAGTCGTGCGTGGGAGCAATGGAGGGCTGGAGGGAGGGCGCACCAGAGTAGGTGCTGATGCTGCTGAACCGAGCGTCGGCGCGGGTCTGGGGACACCCATGGTCAGATATACATCGTCTTTCAGCAGTCATACGCACACCCTTGCCACGCGGGTGGGACTAGGGTCGTGGCGTTGCGCCCGGTGGCATACCATTGTGATTGCTATGGCGGTTGGGAGTCTGGCCTGATTGGGAAGAATTCGAGGATCGGATATGGCTTCCTCGTGGTAATCTGCATGCGGTCCGGGTCAGGCAAAGCTTCCTTTCAACACGTGGAGGGTGGGCTGCCGGAAACGTGGCGAACTATAGCAGCCTCTTTATCTTTGCGCTGCCGGGGTAACACTGCGCTCGCTGCGAACGCCGGACGACTGACGGGACAGAAAGAACCTACCTAAGCAAGAAAGAAAGAAAGAAAGCAAGCAAGCAAGCGAGAAAGAGGTGACAGTGCTTACAGGAGCAGGCAGGAGAAGGGCGCGCGCAAGCAGGAACAATTTGTTGACGGCTCGGAATATGTCCTCGTTCGAGGCAAGTGAGACAACCTGCTGAAACCGGGATGCTCTGCGTTTGGAGTGGCACCGCTGGGTCGAGAGGGCGGAGCACAGCGTCAATGCGTACCTTGGGGAGAAGCAGGAAAATGCCGAAGAAGAGGGAGAGGGACAGGGAGAGGGAGAGAGGGAGAGGGAGTGTGTGAGAGAGTGAGAGTGAGAGTGAGAGTGAGAGTGAGAGTGAGAGTGAGAGTGAGAGTGAGAGTGGACGGTTTGAGTCAGGTACTAAGGCGGCTGCACCGTCGTGGCTCTCGTCTCTCTCGATATCCGGCGGCAAGGACTCCGAAGTCTCTGGTGAGCCAATGTGGAACGGAGGGGCGGTGTGCGACAAGGTGACAATGGTGTCGCCCGCCTTTGCTCAGCTTCAGGCACCCGATTGCATATCGTGTGTACCGCAACCGACCTTATACAGTGTACTGCAGAATGCCATCCCACAAACCTCCCCTAGGTTAAGAGGATATAGGTAGGTAACCACCGAATTATCAACGCCAACGGACCGAGAAGCAAATCATGCGCTCGCTCGCGCCATCGCCACGTGTGGAATGACATGGCTGGGGCGCCACGAATCCCACCATGCACAGCACAGTGCACCTTGAACATACCTACCTCTACGGTACCGGAGTTTTGTCCCCTGTATTCTTTGGGAGTGTAGCACAAACAGAGCAAGCCAAAAGTAACACCATTCGACCGGACAATCGAGGACGCCATCGACCACCAACCTCCCACCTCCTAGGTAGAGTCCCACTCTGCGTAGGTACCTCATAGAAAGCAGGAATGTTCACACCAAGGTCCGAGCAAGACATGGTTTTCGATCAACCGGTAGGAGGTAGTGTCTTCCGGGACATTACTTACATTCTCTCTACTCCCGCCGACACCTGATCAAAACACTCCGCTTCAGCTACTGCCCTCCCCCTAGAGGGATTTCTTTTTTCTTTTATCTGTTCTCCATCTCCTCCTACTTCGACTTGTAGACTTCTGACGTGGTGCGACGAAGGTAGGAGGTAGGACCTTCATAGAGCAGATGATGAATTCCTCGTTGCGCGCGTTCGATACCTTTTGCAGCTTCCTATTTAGGCTGTAGGTACCTCCTAGGAGGTAGTGCTCAGCTGCAATTCACCTACCCAAACCCAAGTACCTTACTTACCTAGGTACTGTGCCTAGGTATGTAGGTATATTGCCATTACCTAGGTACTGGACACATGTACTCTGGCAGCGTGATGACAAGGTGCTGTTTTGCTGTAGGTTCTTGGAGCTTGGCAGAAAATCAGATAACCCAATCCTCCTCATGGTTCTAAATGTCAGCGAGTCATGTACCTGTAATCTGTTGCGAATGGTTTCCCGGCAGTTCAAACGGGATCACATGGGACTTGCGATAACCCAATGTGGTTGCAGCCCTTTCACATTCTCTTCCAAAAATGATGCAGATCTGCTATGCTGCACTCAGTAGATGGGGAGGTGGTAGTCAAGTCATATACGATCGTCCAGCGATACCTACTCAGTGCTCGCATCTCCAATAGGAGGTAGAGCCTAGAAATACCTTCTAGGAGGTAGAACTGGAGGTACAAGCGGTAGTCTTTACAACACGACTATATAGTACCTCCTAGGAGGTAGGAGGTAGTCCCTATACCTCTTAGCCCCGCTGTAGATCCCGGGACCTTTGGGCTTATCGACACCAATACGCTCCGTCGCTCACCGTCCGAGGCACGAATACGAGCTGCCTGCCTGCATTCTTCACGCATCATGGTCCATGGAATTGGAGCGACGTGTTTGTTATCCTAGGTATTCCTACATTGATTACAGTGGTCACCAGAAAAGGCGGGCAGAGTGAATTACCTTACCGCCAGGGTGTGCCTGACAAGTCATCAGCGCGTGACCTTTTCCTATTGATTGGAGGGAGGAAGCTCGGCGCCTCTGTTGCCTTGCCTTGCCTTGCCTCGCCTCGCCGTTACCGTACTGACGACCACGACATCGTCCAACGTGGCGAGTCTCCCGCAACGAAAGACATTCCTCACGACGATCCTACCGCGCCCGCAGCGTCCCGTCGAACCCATACTCCACCACACGTTGTTTGAGACGCCGTTGTCGAGAGGCAATCGCTCGAAAGACCACCTCAGTCCACGCTGAGCTGAGCTGAGCTGACCAGCGACACGGCAGTGGAACACCGCATGTCCCTACCTCGCTCGTATTACCCGTGGCAGCTGCGATGAACTCGGCACAAAGCGCTGATCTAGGAGTCGCAAAGGCGAAGAAGAGTAGACCTCCGGTCCCAGGGAGATCTCTAGGACCCACGACATTCTTTCTGAAGACGGAGAAGGAGCTCGTGGACACAGTCGTCCAGAGAGGACGTAAGAAGGCAAGAGGCACTGTAGTGTCAGCCGAAGACCAGCGGCAGACCTCTGTAGACAGCATGGCAGACAGCTCGTGCGGCATTCAGAGCCTAGACGAGGCCATGAATGAGGCAACCACTCTGTCGAGGACAAACAGCAACAGCAGTGCGCAGTCGTCTGACTCCCATGGCGAACTGTCGCCTGCACGTGGCAAGAAGCGCAAGTCGGGCAATCGTGTGCATCCCACGATTCTCGCTACTGGCCAGCGACTGATATCTCATGATCGAACCTCTTCAGTCGTATCGCCGACCGTCTTAGACTCTCCCTCCTCCAAGAACCTACTGTTCAGGAGACTCTCTGGTACATCGGCCAACATGAGTGCCCCACTGACGCCGATGAAGCTGAGCCCGCACCGCGGAGCACTATCTCCAAGCACACCTCGATCGGGGTCTCCAAAGTCCTTTAGGCTGAGTGATGAAGAGATTAGCGTGATGGATGACATCGCCATCTGCTCTTCCAGTAGCGACGACGAACATCTCCACCATGTCGAGCGGACGCCACAGCTTGTTATGCCAAGTTTATCCATGCCAGTGCGGCGACCCTTCACAGAGCAAGGCAGACGTATCGGCAGAGCGAAGATCATGGTTGTTGGCCCGAAACGGGTTGGCAAGACGAGCTTCATACACGGCCTGTTCAGATCCAGTGAACATATAGTGCACATGGATCAGGTCACACCTAGCATTCCCAGTCAGTCATCCTTTGCCACGGCGAGCTCACATTATATGCCTACCACCATGTTTAACGAAATTGGAGCTTCAACGCGACCATATCCGTCTTGGTGGACGGATATTGAGAGTCGACACCTGCATCATCGCAGAATGAGCCTCGGAGAAGCCGTCCTCGAGCGAAATCTCACCTTTATCGATACGCCGGGACTTGAGAGCGACGACCAGATACAGCAGGTCTTGGACCACGTCAAGCTGACGCTTCGCCGCGCGGCACACCTGGAAAGCATGAGCAATAATGAGCTTGTCAGTCTGCTTAGTGGTGACGGCGGAGTCCAGCTCGACGCTGTAGTATACCTATTCGAGCCGGTCGCGCCACAGAACAACGACGACTCGGCAGATCTTAGTGCTGCCCACGAGGAGATGCTACAATATTTTGGCAAGTGGACAAATCTGATACCTCTGATCGCACAAGCAGACACTTTGTCATCGGATGCGCTAGCCAGCAGGAAGCTTGAAGTGGCCCAAACATTAGAGCAGCTTCAGATACCACGTTTCGAGCTGGCAGAGTCACCAATTGGCGAGACTGCTCAGACTTATCCGCTCGGAGTCTCAGTTGCGACGGGCGACGACGCTGAAGAAGTGGATGCCAGTGTTCTCATGTCATCACAATATTTGCAGCCACTCATTCCCAGCGACCTCGGCGTTCTCGCAGACAGTTTGCTGAAGCCCTCCAATATCGCCCGTATGCGACACACCTCAGCGACAAAGTTCATTCTCTGGCGGCAGCACCACGGAGTCGAACACATCGACTTGGACAAGCAAATACTGTTGCAGTCGCCCCCGCTTGGCTACCACAGCCGTGTTACTAGCACAGGCAGTCTTCTGGACGAGCCTAGCAAGGTCCTCGTGCCGCATTCCTCGTCAAGCTACTATAGATCAGCCTCACCAGCCATCTCTGATTTCTCCGGACAATTTGGGCAGGGTACAGGCGCTTCCACACAAGCCCTAGCACGATATAACGAGCAGACCCAAGCTCAGCAGCCACATGAGCCATTCCGACAAGTGCGACTTGCTAAATGGGCGCAAGATCTGCAGCGTAGTCTCAACAACGAGCGGCGCAAGTACGAGCAGCTTTATACCGGCAATCCTGCTGCTTGGCCTTCTACTGACAGCGAGAAAAACGAACAGGCTCTTGTGCCGACCAAGGATACCCATAGCTCGAGAAGAGGTCGTCTGGGCGGTGATATCAGCGTCTTTGATCCACGAGATCCTCTTGGTGTGCTTACTCTCACTCAGACTTTCAGACAGCGCGGCTATGTTGTCCTCCAAGTTGTTGGCAGTGCTGGTCTGCTAGGCGCAGCAGCATACTGGATTGTAAGGAATTGGTCCGAAGTGCAGGAGTTCCTTGGTATCGGCCAGCAAACCATGGTGACCAGCACTGCAATTCCGCCTCCAACTGCAAGGACTGGACATTGGCTGGACGAGGAGTATCTGAAGGCGTTTTTCGGATGGGCAAGATAGGCACTGTGCTGGCCGGACTAATGACCGTTGCGCGGTCAGTTATGCGCTGGATGGACAGGCCAACGGTTATGGAGAGGAGACTACACTCCAACATCACTGTTGTAGCAGCCAGATTACCCATAGCTCACTCAACATTCGTCCCACTTTAAGCCTACATTGAAACTCACCTTTGAACAGTTCATCCTTGCCCTCCCCCAGCAGGTCCACCATCCCATGCTTCGAGGTAGATTTCGACATGTGCCTCTCTCATGACTCTGTTTACAATTCGAGTGCGTGAACAATAAACATACTGATAGACGGGGCCCAGGGGCCCAATGTACATACCTAGGACGTGACTGTAGTGTGTTGTTGACGACTTTGCATCGTTGGGAGCTTTCGGGAGGAAATGTCAGATTGTAAGGTGGTGCCTAGGTACCTTACCTAGGTAGATTGGATTATGATACCCTTTTACATACATGTACCTTTCATACGGTAGGTATATAAGGTAGTAAGGTATGGTAGGTTACATGGCTATGTACCTAGGTAGGTGCTGTTGTATACTCAAGTGATACCATTGTCAGATCTCGTTCGCTTTCACAAGGGGGCTTATTCTGCCATTGACCTTGTACTGTACTTTTCGGTCGCTCTACGTACGGTATGGGAAATAGGGGATATAGTATAAATTCCATACTACTTGGTTCTGTTTTGGGCAATTGGCGTTTCTCTCACGCGAGGGTCCATCTCGCGAGTCGACCAACACTTTGACCGGCATTCCTTACAATGCATAGCCTGCCCTCATCTCGATTCTGCCTAACATCATTGCACACTCTGCTTAACAACAGATTGCCGATGCCCGTTCCTCTTCCCTCGCTGAGATTGAGATTACCTGTTGTCACATATCCAATCAGATCTTCCTCTGCGGGACAGGTCGGGTAGTCGTCCTCCCCAGCTCTAGCAGGCTCGAGCAGACTTTGTGCGAGTCGTCTCTGAACGAGATAAGGGGGCGCATCCTTGGGGAGTCGTGGCAGACTGTTCTTTGGGCCTTTTTGCTTCTTGTTCCGTGGGTGCAGGTCCAACCATTTCCGGCGCAGATGGGCAGATGTGGTTGTGGAAGGAAGTCGATATATGCGCGCGCATGTCTGTGGTGTGCCACGAGTCAGACAAGACAGGCTGACGATGATAACGGGATTGCGCAAATTCGTAGGCAAATCATTGTCCACGATCGTTTGCAACAGCCTCTCAGCTTCCAACGACGGCAGAAATGTGATTGGAGGCTGTGCCGTGACTTGTGCAGGCGTTGCAGGTACTGCGGCTCCAGCAGCATTACCATTGACCATCGTTATGTCTTCATTCGCAGCTTTGCCAGCAGCACCATCCGCATGCGCCTCCGTGTTGGGCCCGCCGAGCAACTGTTCCCAGTCACACGCCCAGCCACTCCCAATCTCGCCCTTGATTGCGCTGCCAGTAGCAACAGTGTCCCAGTTGACCCGCTTACTCTTTGGCCGACGCTCCCATTCATCTTTTCTCTTCTTACGCTGCTCTACTTCCCACTCCCAGCCTGCGCTCGTGCCCGGATAGTCACCAGGAAACCAAGCCTGGTTGGCCTCGAAAGCAAGTTGACGTTTCTCGGCGAGGCCACCAAATCTTGGCTGGCTACCACTTGAGAGTGGATAATACAAGATGCTGTACCACAAGGGCTGCACACACTTCCAAGGGAGTAGCACAGTCCACGAGCCGCAGCTTCCTTTGCCAGTGGAAGTGGAGTAGACCATGACCGGTATTTTAGGATCGGTGGAGATGGCGTCCGGAAACTGGCCAGGCAACGCATCAGATTTGCGCCTGTTGATAGCCTTCTGACTAGGGAGAGCAGAGGAGGTGATACGCCGAGCATGTCGGTCGAACAAATTTGTCGAAATATCCTCAGATTTCAGTGGCCAAGCAGCCGCAAGTTCCGAGAGTTGTTGCTGCTCGTCCGAGTTATTTGATATCTTGATAGTTCGTGGAGGGTGATGCAGGCGAGGGTCCTGCATATCACAAGCGATGATCACATTCGACGGGAGTAGCGAAGGGTCCGTCAAGCCAGCCAAGGCTGGCCATACTTTTGCAGTTTGGGCGATCGAAGTGGCGGAGTCTGTCGAAGGCCACAGAGCACCTACCAACGCTTCGGTAGCGCCAGGGCCGGCGACCTCGATGCTTCCGATCTCATACCGCAGGTCCTCCACGCCGACTTGAGGCTTAGCTACCTTCCCAAGCCTGACCAACTCTTCCCACACTTGCGGGAAAGCCGATGGATGCATCCTCAACATTAATTTGCGATTGCGTTTAGCGATTAGCTCATCTGGCCCAGAGAACTTTGGTGCGGAAATTGTAGACCACATTGCGGCTGTCGGTGCAATGGGTTTGTGCGGCGCTTCACGCTGGAAGATCATGCCTTCCATAATTCTGATACCATTCCGCCACCTCTCACATTTTGACCCCCAGGGATCGTCGCTGCTCGACACGGGACTGAAACAGAGAGCTCTGAGCATTCCCTCAATGCTTCTTTGCTGACCATCGAGACTTACAGTCGACATGTAGCTCATATCCCAAGCGATGGCGCCCTTCTCGCTTGCTGCTCTGTGAGTAGGACGATAGCTTTTCGCAGTAGGCGTCAATGGAATCGCAAACCGCCAGAGCGGCTCCTTTGGTGCAGTCATCCGAGCTCGTTTAGCATGGAACATGTGTGTCGGTAGCCACGTTTTGTCTATCTGACGTTTCCGAAATTTGGCCTTCGGCTTAGGAGGCGCGGCAAGTTTTGCCTTCTTGACCCTGGGAGTTCGTGCTTTAACAGCTGCATCGACTTTAGTCTCAGGTCGCACAGTCTGTTCTACAGGCCGCACAGCGATATTGCTATCAGCACTCTTCTCTTTGGCCTCTTTCCGTTTGGAACCTAGCGCCCGAAGCTTCTTGACCGTCTCTAGGCGCAAACGCATGTGTCGTGTCGGCTTTCGCCTTCTTGAGGTCACTGTTGGAGTGTTGTCCTCGACCATCTACCGGACGTCAGTATACGACACAGAGCAGTGACAGCTCTACCCACCTTCGGCCAAGATCACACACAACATACCTCCCTCTTCGCTCGTGGCTGTAGCCTCTTGGGCACACGCTTGACATTGTGACTGGCAGTGCGGCGTCTCAAGTCTTTGGGCACTTGTTGGAAAGCTCGTTTGGACAAGGCTTGCTTGCTCCGGGACATTCCCTCCTCCATAGCTCGAATTTCGTATTCGCGCGACTTGACAAAGTTGTCCACATCAAGCTGCCCATTCTTGAAGGCCTTCGAAGACGTCTGGGTGGACAGTGTCCGGGCATCTCGTTGCTTGGCTCGATGGTCATTTCTAGGTCGCTTCTTGTCACTTTTGAGGTTGGAGGCGTTTGTCGGCGGATCTTTACGCTTTTTCGAACCAGCGTTACCCGTTGCTGGTGTCTTCGGTGTATGTTGCTGGGCCATGGTGATTCAACTGTCCAGAACGGTAACCTTCCAATCCGCACCTCGCCTTCTGACATGCCATCTCACTGCCACATGCTCCTCGTGATTGTATCTGTCGCGCTGCGCAGAAGCAATGTCCGCGGGTGGTGAGCACAGCGCAGTGACCTCGAGTAGTGCGTAGAAAGTGGAAGTGAAGTGAAGGCCATGGTTGAGTTTTAGCGAGCGACGTCGACTTTTGCATCGCGGGCTCAAGGCGCGTCTCGACGCGCTCCCGTCCCGTCGCTGCCAATTCTCGAGGCGTGCACTTCCACTAGGCAACAAAAACACCCCACCCTCAATACTCCGGGAACATGGACGACGTGGAGTTCACATCGTCGCCGCCGCTTTCGCCGCCACTGCAGAGGCGGCGGAGAGACGAGGTTGAAACTGGGGAGACTTCCTTCGACGATGGAGACTCGCAGGCCAGTAAACGCCGGCGTCTCGACGATGAGCCCGGCGACGGCGCCACCAGAGAAGACGACGACAACGACGAGGAACCGCGCTCAGAGGTGCGTGAATCACTACGGATACTACTGAGCTTGCAATGCGCAGACTGACGCGTCGGCAGCCCGAGCAAAGCCCCCTTCTGCCCGACGGCTTCAGGCGCTCGCCCAAAGGCAAGCAACGAGCTCGACCCACTGCCAACGACCATGTTCAACAGGAGCACCAGCCTGGTGCCATAGTGCGGATTACTATGCGGAACTTTGTCACCTACACAAACGCCACGTTCCACCCCGGGCCAAATTTGAACATGATCATTGGACCCAACGGCACAGGCAAGAGTACTTTGGTGTGTGGTATATGCTTGGGCTTGGGTTGGAAGCCGGAGCATCTCGGTCGGGCCAAAGACGTCAGTGAGTTCGTCAAGCATGGCTGCAAAGAAGCAATCATCGAGATCGAGCTCAAGGCAGATCCCCAACGCCAGCAGACAAACCCCATCATCGGATGCAGGATCAGTCGTGATGGAGGAGGCAAAAACAACCAGGATAAGAAGACAACTTTCAAGATCGACGGCAAGACCGTCTCAAACAAGGCGGTCCAGGAATTCTGCCGAAGCTTCTCCATTCAAGTCGACAATTTGTGCCAATTCTTGCCGCAGGACAGAGTTGCCGATTTTGCTGCCTTGTCGCCGGTAGATCTGCTTGTGCAAACCCAGAGAGCTGCCGGTGGTGAACAAATGTCGCAGTATCATGAGGACCTCAAGAAGTGGCGTCGAGAGGAAAAGGCATTACTGAACGACCAGCAAAATCTCGTTGAAGAGCTGAAGAGGCTGGAGGATCGGCAGCGTGCTCAAGAGATGGACGTGGAACGCATGCGAGAACGTGAACTGGTCCAGGAGAAGCTCACACTGCTGAGGAGATTTAGACCTTGTACAGAGTTCAACGAGCTGAAGAGAAAACATGAGGAGGCGAAAGCACGCGAGAAGGAGGCAAAGAGGGAGCTGAAACGTCTAGAGCGTCAAATTGAGCCCAACATGCGAGCCGTCAATGCAAAGCAAACCTATGTCACGGCTGTCAAACGAGCTGTCGACTCGAAGAAGCGCATGCTACAGCGCAGTGTGGAAACTGTGGCCAATGTAGAGAAGCGATTCAAGGAGCTTGAGGAGGCGGTCGCAGGATGTGATGAGGAAACCAAGGCGGAGACTGTCAATGCTGCAAAGGCGAAACAGGACGTGGCCAAGCTGCAACAGGCAATCAGGACTATCGAGAACGCAATGGCCAGCCCGCCGGCAGAGTTCAACGCAGTAGAGATGAACGAGAAGACGACCCAGCTGGGGCGGGAAATCCGCACTCTTGAGGACGAGCACAACAGGGGCCTTGAGACGATGGATGAGCTCCGAGAGCAGGCGCGTCAGCGACAACGAATCATTACACAGGAGGAAGATAAACAGACGCATTTACAGTCACAAGCTGGTAGGCTTGAGAGCAAGTTGTCAGGTGTGTCGAAGGCCTCGGCCGACGTATGGAGATGGGTTCAAGAGAATAAAGACAAGTTTGAGCACGAAGTGTTTGGCCCACCCATGATCGTCTGTGCCGTAAAGGGGGGCCGAGATGCAGATTGGATAGAAGCCATGGTAGGCGCGGGAGAGTTGAAGGCTTTCACTGTTTGCAGCCGCAATGACTTCGATGTGTTGACACACCAGGCATACCAGGTCATGGGCCTGACGGATGTCAACATTCGCAACTCGACCCTAGGCTTGGACAAGTACCCGACCCCCGATACCAGCCCAGAGGAGATGAAGCGACTCGGCTTGGATGGATGGCTCATGGACCTCATCACCGGTCCAGAGCCGGTCCTAGCCATGCTGTGCGACAACACGAACCTTCACCGAAATGCTTTTTGTAATCGAGATATCACTGAAAATCAATACGACATGCTCAAAAAGACATCCATTAGCTCATGGTGCACTCCAACCAACACCTACCGAATGATTCGACGAGGGGAGTATGGAGACGCCGGCACCGCTGCAAGGGTTTCGCCCCTTCACCGAGCGAGACTCCTTACTGATGCGCCTGTGAGTACTCAAGGCGAGGAAGATTGCAAGGCGAGAATCACCACTCTCCAAGGCGAGATCCAGCACATCAAGGAGGAAATGTATGGCGTGCGTGCGCGAGCTGCTCAGCTCAAGGAGAAGATCACAAAATTGAATGATGAGGTAGAGAATATCAAGAAAGAGAAGGCGCATCTCCAGCAGCAGAAGTCACAATACGACGGCCTTCCGACCAAATTGGCAAGCAATAAAGCACGCCTGGCGGACCACCAAGCTCAACTGGCAGAGCAAGATGTTAGGAAATGGGACATTGCACAGAGGCAGATGCGACTGATCCTCGAACAGGGGCAGCAAGCCTTGGGCCACGGTACTGCCGTTCGCAATCTGCGAGACTTCCAGGAAGAGCTTCTGAGGGCTGAAATCAACGGCATCGAAGCTGCATCGGACTTGGCACAACTCACGGCTCGTAATCAGGCAGACAGTGACCTCCTGAAAACCAAGGAAAACGATCTTAGTGTGGCTACCGGAAAACGACAGGAAGCCCACCAACTCGGATCGGCCAAAGGGGCAGCCGTCCGCCAGCTTGTCGCCGAAATGCGTAATGGTAACCTTACACCACTCCAGGAAGAGATTCATGAGATGATCAAAGACTGGGAGCCACCAGCGTTAGACATGGAGATTGCATCAGTGGAAGCATCTCTGGAACTGTTGGCTGGTACTGGTAATGCAAACCTAGTCAGAGAGTTTGAGGCACGCGCAAAGAAGATCGAGGAGAGACGTGCCCAACGTCAGACGCTTGGTGACGACCTCGAGGCTCTCACCACGAAGATTGCGCAGATACGAGAATTGTGGGAACCACAGCTTGATGAACTGGTCCGCAAGATATCAGATGCATTCTCGGAAAACTTTACATTCATCTCGTGTGCCGGAGAGGTTGGCATTGACAAACAGGAGGACTTTGCGGATTGGGCGATCCAGATCAAGGTCAAATTCAGGTACGCTGTCATGCATACGAGTTCACTCATCGGTGCACAGAGAACAAAGACATGCTAATATTTTACACAGAGAGAATGAACAGCTGCAGGTCCTCAACTCCCATCGCCAATCCGGAGGGGAACGAGCTGTCTCTACGATCTTCTATCTCATGGCCATGCAAAGCATGGCACGAGCGCCCTTTCGAGTGGTTGACGAGATCAACCAAGGCATGGATCCACGCAATGAGAGAATGGTGCACTCTCGCATGGTGGATATTGCATGTGCAGAACACACATCGCAATACTTCCTCATCACACCGAAGCTGCTCAACAATCTGAGGTACCACCCGAACATGAAGGTGCATTGCATCGCAAGTGGAGAGTATATGCCGGATAAGTCAGATCAGCTAGACACGTTTGAAAAGATGGCACAGCTGGCACTGAATCTGAAGCGCAGAATCGCGGCTTAGGGATGGCAGAGAGGTTCTTTCAAAGGGACATGAAGTGGCCGAACAGGGAGTGAAGATGGCTGGCTACCTCCTAGTGTGGTTGGTGGTTGGTGGTACAACTGATCAAGAAAATTTGGTAAAATGAAAAAGCCAAATATATGAATGAAATGAAATGCGCCCCAACCATCCATCGTACCTCCTACGATGTACATACACATGTACCTGAGGTAGAATCTGTGGAGATGTTGCCTGTGGTCTACTAGGATTATAGTTAGGTACGGTAGTGAGCGTTGTTGATCAGAGAAGAAGTGTGTGTGTGTGTGTGTGTGTGTGTGTTCAGAGTGTTGTAGTGTTTCAGAAAAGCAGGATTTGAATCTGGGGATGCTTTTTCGGAGTAAAGACCGAGAGATAAGAATGTCGGTACCTTCTAGGAGGTAGGTATGGTACATACACGGTACACCGAGGCACTAAACAGCAGAAAATTTCATTTTTAAAAAAGGAAAATCGAAGAAAAGAAAAGAACCAGCAGGCTCGGATCCGGAAATGGCTTCGCCTGCCTGCCTGCCTAGGAGGTAGGAGGTACTCATGTCCAGATTCCAGACTCTAGACTCCCCTATCCTACCTACATGTACCTACCTTACTGTTAGCTCCTACAGTTTACATTTCCATATAAAGAAATTTGGGGACATCTCTCTCCTCTGCAGCGAAAACCTGAGTCGTAACCAAGGTATCTTTTAACGACTGTTTGCTCCGACGTATCGCTCAGCCCGTTTATTTACTACGGAGGTAGGAGGTACAGTACCTCCTAGTAGGTACTAGGCGAGGGCGAGTCAGTGCTAAGTGGCATCTGTAGTGGTAGGGCTTTCTGTATTGCGTTCTCCGTATTTGGTCCATTATAGCGCTTTTTCTTCAGGTTGAGCCTCAAGGTAGGAGGTACACAATAGTCTTTCTCAATAATGTGTTGAGCAGAGATGAATAGGGGGGGGGGGGAGGGGTTCCTGCTCCACTGCCAAGGAAGGCGCTAGTGCCTGGTGAGTGAATTAAAAGTACCTCCTACCTCCTAGGAGTAATCCTTTTGGTCGCCGAAGTGCCGCGTCTCGCGTCTCGCGGCCTCGCGACGTCTGTAGATCACTAGGCTAACGTACTATAAACATACTATGCCAAACCTACCTGGGCTAGGTAGTGCCTCGCTCTTCAACAAAGTGATCGCGATGGCCCGATGAGGCGCAATTGGGCGATAACAAGATGCGTGCGTGCGTGCGTATGTGCGTGCGTGCGTGCGTGGCCAATGAATGCGTCTGTACACTGCGAGATGAGTTGTTGAAGGATTCAAAGGTGTCGAAACCTACCATAGAACTATTTTTTCTACTGTGCACTACCTCCTAGGAGGTAATTCTGCCTCTGTTTCCATTTTGCATTTATTGATTTAGTCCTCCCTCGGATGCCTCTCCGCGAGTCGTTCAGATCACTGCACACGACACGTCTCCAGCACGTGGAAAGGGAGCGGTAGCTGCAGAGCCTAGCGGAAGAATAGGTATAGCACCAACGTGATGTGTATAGATGCGAGGCTGCGAATGAGTGAGTATACACGCCTCGCCTCGCCTCGCCTTCCCACGCTCCCTCCCAGCCGGCCAGAGGCAGCCGTACAGACGCCAGACGCTGCACGACCCTACTGGGCAAACGCGTCCGATTAGGTGTTTCTGGTTAGGTTTGGCGCGAGATCTCCAGCCCCGCCACGACACGATTTGCACCATCTGCTTTATCCAACGCCACGTCTTGCCAATGCCTGCCTGTCCCTGGAGGAGGAGGGAGGAGGAAGAGGAGGAGGGAGGCGGAAGAGGAGGAGGGAGAAGGAAGAGGAAGAGGAGGAGGGAGGAAGAGGAGGAGGAGGAGGAGGAAGAGGCTGGTGGATGGAATACCTCTCATCTCTCTCGCACACGTTCTCGCCACAGATGCTTCGAGGTGAGTTTGACCCGTGCTCCGGGGCGCAAAAGCCACGCACCACGCGAGACTCTCAGAAATGGATATCAGTTCCTCCTAGGAAGTACCACCACCGTCGCCAGCGAAAGACATGTGTAAGCTCACAGGTATCAGAAATAGCACCGACTAGGAGGTAGGTTGGTTATACCTTCACTTGGTACAAGTCAACTCGGCCGGAGGTTTGACTACTACTACTACTACTACTACTACTACTACTACTACCTCCTACTACTACTATGCCTTAGAAAGACAATATACTCCCTCTGCCAGCCATTAGTCACACATCCTGTCTGTTCGCCAAATCGTGCAGCCATTCCTTACTGGCGTGCATGTTTGCCTTAGCGCGCTTCCATTCTCCTGGGTGCGCCACGCCGCACAGGACGTTCAAGACGTCTCCCGCCGCTTGACTCGCGGCCTTGTCGTCAGACGGTGTAGGCAGCACTGGTGAGAGGAGTGGAAGCCTTCCACATTCGCTCACTGCACGCATCTGCCGAAGTCGTGGAAGATCCCGTTGTCCCTCTTAACGGCAACGGCACACCGAACCAACGCGTGGCGTAGCGTAGCGTAGCGTAGCGTGGCGTGGCAGACGCAGACGGAGACGCAGACGCAGACGCAGACGCAGACATCGCCCTGGCCTCGCCTGGCTACAGCTGCTGTAATCTTCACGGGCTAGCCTGCATTGTCAAGTGAAGCTACAACCTTCTCGATTGGGCCCGAGTCACTGGACCGACACCGCATTCGCAAACAGTGTGTCACTACTGCAATAATAGGTAATAATCATACCGGTAATCATGCCCCCGGATTCGCCCCAGCACTACGGCTACATCCTCTCCTCTTCGAGAGCCATAGGCGATGCCGTTCCAGCATTCGACCATTATGCGTTGGCCCGCCCAAATAATGCAGCACCCTTTGCGTCGGGAACCCCACAGCCACCTGGATCGAATCGGACGACACAGAGGCTGCCCAAAACAAAGCCTGACAACAGGCCACTCACCAAATCCATCTCTTCGCCCCATCTTCGAGCTCCCATTATGTCAGAGTCTGAACTCGACAAGAAGCGGAATAAGCTTGGCTATCAGCGAATATCCATCGCCTGCGGTAAGCGACATGCTCACTCATCCTGCCGCGCAACCCACCACCTTATATGCCTGCCGTGTCCGTCCGTCCTTGCAACAAGTCCTTCGCTGACACTAGCCAGCTCACTGCCGTCGTCGTAAGATCAGATGTCTCTTAGCGGCAGACGACCCTGAGCAAAGATGCCAGAACTGCATTCGACTGAAGAAGGAATGTGTCTTTTACCCTGTTGACCAGCAGGCTATGCTTGATGCACGATCGGAGGCATTGGGAAAGTCAGGGCCGCCATCAGCGCCGTCCTCAGCAGTATCGACGTCGCCGCTACAGTCCGGTAGGCGGGGCTTTGACCACGCCTTTACAGGTAGTTATGGAGATCCTGCGATGCCGCCCATTTCGGCAGCATATCAAAACATGCCCATCGTGCCTCGGTCAGACCAGCCAGTGCCAGGTAACATGCTCTTTTTCCCCCCTCCCCCCTGCGGCTCTGCGTGCAAACACTGATCTTGCTACAGGTAGCTACTCACCGCAAGACCATTCTTTCCAAGCCCCTGGCCAGCCTGCACCACCATGGGCAACAGCAGACTTTGTAGAACAACACAGCCGAAAGACACCGGTATCACGTACTCCCAGTGCTCAGCCTCCCTTTACGCGATACGCTGAAGCTCCAGCTGCGGACGTGGCGCCTTTTCCGGGACCAGAGTCACCGGCGCACCCATCACCAAGCGTGCCACAAGTGCCGTGTGGATATAACATGGAGCAGATGCAGCAGCAACCTCACGGCTGGCAATCGCAGAGTCAGGTTACCCGAGCAGTATCGTATTCCGATTATCCGCAAAGCTATAATGCGCGTTACCAGCAAACACCACCACCACCACTACCAAGCTCTTATCCTCACCAACCATCGATGCATCCACCGATACAGCAACCCATGCAGCAGCCGGTGCAGCCACCCGGTCCTGGCATGACGCATATGCCTCAATACATGCCCCCGCCGGGACAGCATCAGTATGTGATGCACCACGATCCACGCAGCGCCGGCGCTCCTGGCATGCCCTCGGCCCCATACCAGTCTGTTCCACAGATGCAATGGTACTCCGCCGTCCCCTCTCATGCACCAATGAACGCCGATCCGCATCGGCTGCCGAGCCACTTTCCCCCCGGATGCTACGACAATAGACCGAGATAGATGAAAGAGTCACCAGTGCCAAGCAGGCTCACGATCGCAGGCGCGTTCAGCCTTCACATGGCGGCAGGCATAGGTTGTCATGGGACAAAGACGACCAAGTGTGCCCGGGGACAAATCAGAGCCAGGCATGGAGAGTACAACTTCCGCATGCAATGAATGCTTCACGGAGGGCATTTCCGTGCCTCGCATACACTGGGCCACCTTCCCAAGCAAAGAACCGGCATGGCAAAGCTGTGTGAAGACAGACGTACCGTAGTCGCCGAGGGGGTGGGTTTGGCAGAGACAGGTCTGAGATGACCAGCCACGTCGACGCAAGCACAAGTACCGGATTGCAGCTCAGGGCGGTACCGACTTGCTCTCGCGTCCGGGAATTGACAGGACATGCTACCCTTGGCAGAAGACCGAGCAAAGTAAAGTAGCACGGGATGCTCGTTGCACTTCAGCAGCCAGTGGGTTCTGAGAGGCAGTCAAGTCGAGAACATCGGCCCGCTCATAACACGAGGCCTGCTCTATTGCTGACACGCTCGAGGCTGCCCTCTCACCGCCAATGGAATTGCGAGGCAAGTTTCGTAAGTTCGGCCCCGAAAAACAACTTCAGCCTCGAAATTGCCTTGCGTTCGTGGCCAGAACATCGCGGCGCACAGAAGGACAGACTCCACAGTACGTTGTAACATGAAAACCATCAACATCTGGTCAGCAAAGTCGACGAGGAAAGTAGAACAAGTAGCTGCAGCATCATGGAAGTACGACAGGCAAGCAAGATTCAGGCCTCAGATTGCCAGCCTGCAATAATTACCGCCACGTGCCGTGCAATATGAAAAATCACAACCCTAGCAGACTGCAGTGGAGTCAGGAGCACAGAGCGAATCTTCTGAAGCTGTGTGCTTGAAGAACGTGACAGAGTGAGGCCACGTTGCTCGCCTGCCACTCGAGCAAATCATGGAAACCACGAGTTTATCGGCAGCCTGCCCGGTTAGCTCCAAGTACCACAGATATGAGTCGAGGAGAGTCCAAATGCCCAAATGGCTCGATGCACGTCTTTGGATTCCGACTGCACCAAGGTCGGGAAGTGCTTGAGTTGCCAAACATATATTCCAGATACATAGCTATCGGCCTCCTCTATCCGGAATGATACGGTCTTTTTACATTCTCTTATTCTCCACGAGGAACAATTTTAGTCTCCATTCTTTGCTTTAGTCCACACCGATGATTCCCATCCACCTTACTGAATGTGTACTCGTAATCATGCAGTATTGCGTGTGTAACTAAGAACGAGTATGTACGAGTAAGGTGCATAACTACCTATAGGTGTGCGTGTATGCGGGTATGCGGGTACAGCCGTATCCGCATGTCACGTGAAGCAGTCACCAAGGTAGCTTTGTAGTAATTTCCTCCGACGCAGCATCGCACGAGGCACAACGCGTTCGACCGTAATAGGTATCGGCAACACAGTCATATCTTTCACTGTCACATGCGTGGCCTAGTCGTAGAGTTAGTAGGGAAAATCAACATTAATACCTTTTCAAAACAGAGCACTTACAATCCCCTGCCCGTTTAGCTTGTTTACAAAGCCTCCCACAGTCCGTTTGCCCTCCTATTAAGGCTCGAGGTTAGAAGGTATACAGAGTACGAGGGTAGGGGAATTGTACTGTGGTCACTATGATAGCAACATGGCTTGCCGTCTGAGAAATAACACTGACAGGCCTTGTAGCGACCGCAGGCAGAGACCAAGCTTAGAGAAGTCGTAGCGAGTAGAATGTAGAAAAGCGTCTTCATAGCAGGCAGATCTCGAGTAGGTATCGCCAGTCTTGTCGTCGCGGATGAGTAGAGTCGTAGCCCTTTGCTACCTGGCTAGAGCGAATGCGGTTTCTCCAGATGCGGACCGAAAGCTAGAAGAAGGCACTTGGCAGAACTCTGTTGTTCTCGTTGCTTCGTGTAATAAGGATTCGAGGGATAGGCCTTCTTCGCAGCACTTGGCGTCCAACAGCGAGTATTTATGTTGATGGACCGCTTCAAGGCGCCTTTCGGCGGTCAACATTGTTACAACGAGATAGTCGTGAGAACCCTTACCGCGTGTGTTGGCTCGCAAACTCTAGATAGGTTATTCTAGACTCTTAGGTAGGGTAGCTTTGGAAGCAGGACACTCACTAGGTATACAAAGTAGACAACGAGATATCTCGGCAGTCCGCTTTCAATTCACTTAAGTTTCAACACGACAAGCAGCTATTTACCCCGAGAAGCTAGGTGGCATGGTGACGGGTAAAATAAAGATAGGAGCCCCTGCAAGAAGGTTGGCAGCTATGCGACATGTTCTAGAGCAGCTGGTCAGAGTGGCCGAGTTGGGAGATGTCGAGAAGGAATGGGAGTTGTTATCTGTAGGTCATGAGTGCCCTATTAGGGCCCCTCTTGCCCTATAGGGGAACTCCTCCTACCCTACCTCCTACAGGGGGAGGCTACTGCCATCCTGCCGGGTGGCCCTTGCTATACTATAACAAAGGTACATTATATAGTCTCATCGAATATCTCCATCTAGTTTTTTTCCGAGATGGCCGTCCCGAGCGATTGTTCCAGAAGCTGTTGGAATATATTCTCTCTCTCTCTCT